>QRAA01000124.1:0-69493 GCA_003670145.1 Fusarium subtropicale
TAAATAACTTACTACCTTATACTTAGGATAAAAGGATTTTAATTTTACTATTTATCCGCTTTAGATATAGAAATTTAATAAGCTTTCAGATAATTATTTAGCCGCGTTACGGATTTCACTAAAATTCACTGTCTTCATTGATGCATCGTCTCAGCTATGGCCGAAATGTCATATCTGTACATACAGAGTATCAGAATCTCTGTCAATCCCTCGCTGCACAAGCAACAAGGACCGGAACAACCCTGTTTAGACGAAATGAATTTTCAATCGACCTGCAAGGTCATGCTGTATGAATGGACTGTCGATCGTGTGGCTGTGCTTAGAGTCATTCTCCTGATTGGTGTGAGAAGCGGCCGACCCGGTTAAGACGGCTTGGTTGTTATTATAAACGAAGCGAGGGTTGTCCCAGAACATGCAGGAAGGTTGCATTGGGAAACCAAATTCTCGGTTATTACCGTATTCTCTGGCTGGATTTGACGTGGTACATGGTACAAAGCTTAACGCTACCGATTATCACTTGTAAACCTCATAGTACTCAAACTACAGACAATCGCTGCTGTATCTCTTTGTCGAAGATTTATATTTAAGCCCACTGCAAGGAATAAAACCAATATCTGTTGACTCAGTACAAGACTAAACCTCCCCCAGTATCAGAACAATCGTGTGGAAATGTAGAATTATTAATAACGCAGATCAAAGCGTTTGGCACATAACCCTCGCGCCATCAATCTATCGGCAACTTGTTTGTCTGAATAGATGCTCTTGAAAATCTTTGATCGCATACCAAGATGCGACTTCGGAACCCGTTGTAAAGAATTGGAGACAGATTCAATAGTGGCCGACTTGTTCAAGGTAACGTATCCCGAACTGGTAGTAAAATGAAGCCATTTGCTCAGCTTCTCGGTTCCATTCGACTTGATAATATCGCATTTGCACAACTGGAAGGGAACGCCATTCGCCAACCAATGAAGAACCGGGACCAATGATATCAAAGGTTCGATAGAGCGGGTTAAGAGCCAATATTGGTATTAGTAGTAGTTATTGCCTTGCCAGTTGTAGGCTCTTTCGTATCACTATGCGAATAAATCCTCATTCTATAGTTATTCCACCACATGCAGTTTCTATTACTTATAGCCAGTAGACTAGTAGTTATGGCATTAGATTAGATAATGGTGCGGGTGTGAATAAAACTATTTTGTGAGGCATCTCCTGACCATTAACTAAACCTATTAACTTCTCTTCTATTGACACCTATTGTAAATGTATAAGATGAGACTAGTATTGCCTACCATTTAAATCAGATAAATGACTAATGCGGTAGACTGTTACAAGTGCTAATGACGTTGCGACTTTGGGGATCACTGGCAATTAAACCCTGGTCAACATCACTTCGATCACTAAAACACTAGGTGGAACCAGTGTAATCGCTGAGGATGCTGCGAGTAACACTCATCCACCCCCTACATGAGTCATGGGCAGGACGAGTTGACTTCCATACACGACGACGCTGTTGGCTGCAAGAGCCACGGAGTGAAAAGAAGGGGGGAAACGGCCCGCGTATCAGAAGACCTAGCGATGGATACTGAACAGTTTATTACTGCAATGTTGACGATAACGAAAGTGGTAACAATTCAAGCAGCGCCTTTGCCGAGATTAACTTCTGTGGAGCGCACTACTGACGACCTACGGACACAGACAGGCCACGACTTTCTTCCATATACCCTGTAGGGTTAGAGTTAGAGAATACTAGAGTCACTTCCGAGTAGATCACAATAGAGTCAACACGAGTAAGTAGCCATATTAAGTGCTCCACAGGTGATTCTTTTTCTTTATTTAGAGCGCACCAGGTTGGCTCGAAAGCTTGCGAAGATCGTTGGAAACCTCTTCAACAGAAGTGTAGTCCAGGTCCCAAAGCCCCCGGATGACGTGTTTTGCAGGATTGTCTGCGCTCAGATGAGGATACTCCCCATGCATAAGTTTCTCTTGCAACTCCTCGACTTCAATCTTGTCGTATGGTACTGCCCACTCAGTAATTTCACAAATACCAGTCCCAAGGGCAAATAGCTCCTTCTCAAACCTGCTTTTTTCCGGGCTTGGAGGATTCGTCGAAGGAATCCAGTAGCGAGGCTCGCAAGCAAACATAACGTCAGGATATACCCCACGTAAACTGGAACCGGCAAAATCGCTCAATTTAATGTGGTGGTTGTCAAAGAGGAGGATATTCCGTGTCGAAATGTCGCCCCATATCACGCCTCGGCTGTGAATGTACTGTAGAGTCTCGGCGAGGTCGATTACTATGGTCAAGCGTTGAGCCATAGGCAGTGCATCGCCCTTGAGGATGCGCTCGCGGAGGTTACCATGGGGAGCTCTCTCAAGTTTCACTGCCCATGCTTCTCTCTCGCTCTTAACCATGGAGTCTGATTCTTCGCTTTGGGCAGCGGGGAGATATGCAGCCCCATATGACTTGAGTATGTGTTCGTGCGGACCCAAAGCATCATAGATAGCAGCTTCACGCTTGAAGGTCTCACTGGTGTCCTCGGCAAAGGCTGCATGGTCGTACATTTCCCCGTCTAGCCAGAAACCAGTAGCTTTTATAGCAACTTGAGGCTCAGATTTGTCAGCATAAATGATGCTGAGAGCTGTCCGACCCAAGGGCTCGAGTCTTGCATTGATCGCTGGGCCAGCATCGCGATCACTCAATCGCATGGTGGCTGGGATGGGATAAGCGCTCAAAAAAGCAATGACGGCAATAATACTGGCAATGGCACCGGAGTGAAGTTAAAAATAATACGAGAAGAAACGCAGTGTATGAAGTGATCAGATTGAGACGTAAGGCGTGAAGATCGAGGAAAATGAACAGTATGTATTGATAGCTTGTTGGCAAAACGGTGAGGGGAACAACATCACCGGCTGGAACATCCCTTTCCCGATGACCATTGAGCACTGACACAGGAGGCCTATCCAATTGCAGTTACTTTGCAGAACTTAAACATTGCCTCTTGCCAATACTTTGACTTCATGATATCTCCTTTGGAAACGAAGCCGACTGTGGTATCATTTGTTGACTTCTCAATTTTTACCTGGTAAACTTGCTTGTCGGCGGAAAGCCCTTTAGTCACTAGGTTAGGTAGGCGACAGGGGGCAGGGTACCAAGGCGACATATCAAACCCTATCTATTCACTCCCAATAAGAGGTACAGTGGCAGCCTTAAGATTCTAATCACAAAACAAGGGATTCGTCCTCAACAGGTACTCTAGCCATGGAGAAGTCTATTTACTGCTTGCTACCAGCAGCACTGCCTTGGATGAGGGTTTTAATATAGTCTATATCTAACCCCCCAAGTGTATCGCCTCGAATTGACCATCCATAAGACTCAATAAGATCTTGGACCTCGCCTTGCAGTTCTGCAATAGTACCATATTCGAACCGCCAACACTTATGAAGAATATTCCCCAAAAACTCATCCTCAAGATCAGGTACCCAGTCTTCATTTTCCATTAAGCGTGCAGTCTCTCCGGGACCTCGACCCATTCCATCACCTGACATATGAGATGTCATGATACAGTATATCAGTCTACCAAATATGAACATATCGGTCGCAATTGTTGGCACACTTATGCTCCGCGATAGTGGGAGTGACTCTGGTGAAAACTCGTAGGAGTTATACAACGAACCGGGGCAGTACCAGCCTGTTGCTGGATCATGGAACTCTGAACCTACAAAGCCTGCAAGCGAAATATCCAGGGACTCTGCGGATATCCAGCAGCTCGAATAGTCGATTTCTCCATAAGCTATATCATGAGAGTGTATCAACACAAGGGCTGATAGCAACTGCAAGCTCCACTGGTAGGCTAGAGGTAGAAACTCTGGCTTGATGCGAGAGTCAGGCGATGTAGCTTTAGCCCCGACAGTGTAAAATTTGGACTCGTATTCCTCAAAGAAATCCCCAAGGGAGCCATATGATGGTTTTCGAAGTAAGGGAAGCCCTGTCCAAGCATCTTGACCCACTACCCTATATTTCTGATTAGTATAGAGATCTATAGATAACTAGCGTATTTAATAAACCTACGGGACTATTCCTGGATGCTCTTGACCAATCATTTCACAAGCGAAAGAAGTTTTAAAGCAAGCGAAGGCCGCTGGATCTTCCCGCCACCAAGCATCTGGCGCGTCAGCTTCCTCTCTGACCCAGTACCGACAACTAGGTTGAAAGATAACAGAGTCTGCATCTCTCGAGAGAACGTTCACAAACCCAATTATGATTGGTCTCGGAAGGCGAGCACCTCGTGGGTCAGTCAATGGGGTGGTTCGGGGACCTGTTGCTGTTCGATAGCGAGTTCTCAGTGGTGCCTGATTATAGATACTTCGAGCCATGGCGAAGAATGATTGAAGAACAATTGATCTTTTGGATAGCAAACAGAGAGCAGATAATGCTGGGTCTTTTTGTTAGTAGCGTTTCCACTTAGTTTAGTACACTGACGCCCCGAATATTTATCCGGACAGCTTCACTCTAAACACTACCCTGCTATGCTATGGAATCTGTCACTAGCCAATCGCTAAATCTAGCCTATAAGATAATAAACGTCGAGGTAGGCCCATAAGAAGCTACCATCTTGGTAACTTGAGTATCGACGCAATATTTCAAGCAATCTTTATTCCTTAGCGGCAAGGCTGGTGTTATGCAGGAAGTAAGCAGAGGAGAGGGCAGGGTATTAACTCATGGGAGTCTTGCTTTTCAGGTTCCGTTCGCTCTCTTCAGCTATGAGCCAATGCCTGCCCATAGGAAGGATGTCAGGATCCACTCCAATTCGATATTGTGGCCAGCTGAATTATCCCTTTACTGCTTATTGTCTGACACAGTCATGTTATAGTTCCAGTTAGCTTGTCGCCAACGTTTTCAGCCGCACGTTGCGCTCTACGCTCTTGCCCCCAAGCCATCACTTAGTTGGCCAAGATTGGCAAAGTAATACAGAATAGGTTGCAAGATCGTTGCCTAGAATAGAATTGTTTCCCGTAAACAATGTGCGTGTCTCTGTTGAATGATCCTTCCAAAACTCGCTAACCCTCTTCTCTTTGAACCTCCGAGGAGAAACGGAGAACGCTAGAACCTATCTCTGGAACTACATACCAGATGGTGGAGGCTGAATTAAGTTTAATATCTAGGTTCTCTTAACTGCCAATCATATATTTAGAGAATGAGATGGAAGTTATTCAATAAGCAGTGTGGCTTGCTTTGGCTTGCGCTAGGCTGGCCGAGCCCCAAATTGTTTACAGCCCTAAGCATTCTTGCCATGGGATGCTGTCTTACCGCGGGTTGAGAGGACAATTAAGTACCTACAGCATTCCTATCACATCTCGAATTATGTCCTTTGTTCATCGTTACCTTCTGTTGGCGAGCTTATCACTACCCTTCCAGAAATCACTGCCCTTGACAGTCATTATGCATCGGGCACTACTTTTGAGAGAGACCATCTTCATTGGAACAATGGTCTCTGCCGCCAACGCCATGGTAACAGGGCACGCTGGGAGACAACAGATCCCGAGCATGCCCAAAATCACGGCCGATCCAATGGACTTCCTCGATCAAGTAAAGCTACTCCAGAGGCGCGAACTGCAGCAACGACAAGAGGTGTCTTCTCCATTTGACTTGACCGTCACTATTGCACCTGATGCGACATGCGGTTATCTCTCGGCAGAGGTTGGGGTACCAATTACCTGCACAAATAAAGAAATATGCGCCTGGGCTCTGGTACAAGAGGACGCGGGAGTTATCAGATGCGGAACAGAAATAAAGGTCAATTGCTACGAGTCGTCCAAGGCAGTCGATCCCTCACTTTGCAACGACGTTTGCCAAAGTGACACGATGAATCTTCTATGGTAGGTTTGATACTCTAGAATTGTCGGCCTTTGTCACTGACCACTTTCTCGTAGTACCGACTCCGACATGCCATATTGTCGAACCTACGCTTTCCCGAATGGTATACGAGACTTTAGATGCGCATCTTCATCCTTGACAACGGAGCAGAGCGCCGAGCATACATTTTATGGTCAAAAGAATCCCAATTTCAAGACGAGAGTTGCCAATGGTGCAGTCGCAACGACAGAGTTGGGAGAAGCACTGGATGAAACAGCAACTCAATCTGATCAACCCACCACGATCACGAAAGTAGCTCAATCTACGAAATCAACTTCGACCGATGGCAATAACAAGAGTAACCAAGCGCCCATCGGAGCCATAGTGGGAGGAGTCGTCGGTGGTGTAGCTCTTATCGGTCTGGCCATGCTAGGTGTCTTTTTCATTCTCCGGCGAAAGAGGAACAAGACCGCGACTACGGATACTCAAGGGCCTATCAACCCGCCAGTTATGAATTTTATTCCACAGAATATGGGCCCAAGCATGCTTGATTCAAAAATGGTTGCGTCACCTCATACTCAACCGGGCTCTGCTATCTCTCCGCTGCAGTCAGATAGCCGACAGTCCATGTTTGGGCCGCCGCCTGTTTATGAAGCACCAGGACATGAGGCGCAGGTCCATGAGATGGGTGAATCGAGCGAGAGGAGATGAATGTGGGTTATTTTTAAAAGTTAGTACAAAACCGTTTAGATACAGTACGAATTGCATGATCAATTGAGCTTTGGGATAACATACTACAATAGAGGCCTGTATTGCGGCTAGGTTGAATGATGGCTTCTATGACGCAAATGTAATATGAAGAGCTTATATAATTGCCAACGAGATGGTTGCTGAATGTTGAAGCTGCAAAGTCTGTGGCGTGATTTTACCCGGTCACGTACTGGGGAATCTGTTCCGTTGCCAGATTACATCCTGGAAGATGTCGCGTCGTATTGGTCTGCACACGAGCGGGTGGCAGGGGGCATTGGCAAATTATCCGACCATTTGTAACAACAGCGTTGCATGACGCTTCTGTACTGTCGCCAATTTGGGCTTAAGAGAATTGGCTTCAATTTCATACCCATCAAACGTTTCACTTACTGTTTTCAATATCAAGCTATTAAAAACCCTGAATTATTCCTTACCTTTTGTCAAGACATTGAACACGATTGCAATCAGCCGACTCACCAAGATGGATGGGTCTTGGCGGTGGGACTGTTGGTTCACGACATGACTGCGCCTGGGAGATGCATCGGAAATAAGCTCCTCAACAGGCCAACATTGCATGAGTCGACTTGAGGTCTTTTCCTACGTCCTTCCCAACATGAACCACCTCCCGTAGGATCTCGGGTCACCTGATCATGGGTGATGGTATTCTTCTTCCCCCTCTCTTGTCCGATTTCTTTACCTTGATCATAATTATCGCTATCAATCAACAATAGAACATCATGACTGTGCAGGTTGAACAAGCCCACGAGCCGCTGGTATGTTGTACTATTCTTTGTATTAATAGTGTGCTGACTTTTGAGTAGGCCGCGGATACATTTAACGATGCTGATTCAGACTCTACTTTTTCAGGCGTAAGTTCTGCACATTCATGATTTCGAGTGTCTGCGTTTTATGATACTATTCGAATCATTCCAAGGGAAAATGCTAACCAGTCGCAGTCTGACCTCGAAAGCTTAGAGTCACTTCGTTCAAGTGTCTTGCAATACCAAGAGGAGAATGGCCGCACATACCACGCTATGAGCTCTGGGAGTAAGTACATATCTACTGGGTTGGGAAAGTAAGAAATCATCGCTGACTCATTATCAGAATATAATTTTCCCAATGATGAATCCGAAAGTGATCGACTTGGTACATCAACAAGATTAGGTCAAGTTGAAATCATCACTGACAAGAGGACGCAGATTTGCAGCATAACCTTTGGCTTTTGACGCTTCATGGCGAACTCGGTCTTAGCCCCAAGATCACAGGATCTGCCAAGCGTGTTCTCGATGCCGGCACTGGAACTGGCCTTTGGGCCATCGAATACGGTTGGTTCACTCAGTCATAAGAAGATAAAAGCATTACTGACGTTGCTGCTAGCTGATGCTCATCCGGAAACCAAGGTAAAGCTGATCCCATGTCGCGTGTAATCTCTACATGACTAAACCAATTAGGTGATTGGTGTTGATCTGAGTCCTATCCAACCGAACATGTAAGTTATCCACCTACTCTTTCAAATTCAGCATACTAATACATATGAAGGGTTCCGCCAAATTGCATCTTTGAAATCGATGACCTCGAAAAAGAATGGACTTGGACAGAGCCATTCGACCTCATCTTCGCTCGTACCATGACAGGATCATTCGCCGATACTAAAAAGTTCATCAAGAACAGCTTCGAGTAGGTCATGATCTAAACATCCATTCACGTATCTTACTCTTTAACGCAGAAACCTCGAGCCTGGTGGCTATCTCGAAATGCAAGATCTCACGTATCCCATCGCCTGCGATGATGACACTCTCCCCCCAGACAGCGCCCTCGTCCGCTCCGGCAAGCTGAGCATTGAAGCCAGCGCAAAAGCCGGGCGCGCCATCGACCTCGCACCGCAGTACAAGGAATTCCTCGAAAACGCCGGCTTCGTTGATGTGGTCGAGAAAAAATACAAGTGGCCTATCAATGAGTGGCCAAAGGACAAGCATCACAAGGAGCTTGGAAAGTGGTCGTACGCTAACATGAACAACGGATTTGAGGGTCTTTTGCTTGCGCTGTTCACGAGGTTCTTGGGATGGTCGGCCGAAGAGGTTATGGTTCTTTGCTCGGCAATGAGAAAACAGATCCGAGACCGAAATGTCCACGCTTATATCCCCATGTGAGTGACCACCAAAACCCTGTTTTTCTTGTCGAAGAATTGATTTGCTGATTGATCACCATTAGTTACGTTGTATATGGCAAAAAGCCAGAAACGGAGACCCCTTCGAAGCAGTGATGGATTTTACTAAATATTTGTACTTTCATCGTCATGGGGATCAGGGAAGCCTTTCACGGCCACAGGCTACTATACAGAACATTCCAATTATTGCGTCGGTATTCATAACATCCAGAGATTCTACACCCAAACACTCTCTTCTGAACTTCCAAATTATTAGTCCAAATTACCAATCTTCCGAGAAAAGTCAATTGTTTCCGTGATGCCCTTCTCAAGAGGGATCCAGTCTCTCCCAGCCCACTTCTGCAGTAATCCTGGCGCAATGTCGTTCTCGACCTTGTATGACAAGGTAGGATCTCCAGGAACGAAGTCTTCCTCAAAATCTTCTTCGGAATATGCGGCGCGCATAATCGCTAGCGCATTATTCCAGTTGAATGGTTTTGCTAGAGCTTGGATGCGAGTGCCCTTCACGTCAGGGTCGATAGCGGCAGCTGCGTAGATGACAGCCACGTCCGACACGTGAGTATAGTAAACTGTATATTTAGCTTCTAGTTGTCTCATTTTGCTTGCGTGTCAGCTTACCTGTCGTGTTGTCTTTGAGCGCTTCAATCTTGCCGAGATACAATTGCTGCAACAGCTGAGTCGGCATAGGTGTATAGTGTCTCGCATGTAATGGGTCGCCAAGCGTCCAGCATGGGCTCACAGAATTGAGTACCCAGGGAAGTTTCTCGTCGCGGGCAAACTTCCATACCGCTTTTTCCGCATCGACCCTGGCAGCCAGATAGGTTATAAGCATGCGAGTCAAGTCGTATGGTGGAGGTAAATTCGCCATCTTGACTAAATCTTCGTTCCAGGTTTCTTGATCGATGGTCGACGAATCCCCTGGTCTTGGCCATATCGCTGACCAAAGCCCTGACGCAAGAACGAAGCGCTTGATACTTGGTTCCTTGGCGGCAGATCGGCAAACAGTCAAGGCAGCCTCGATTGCTGATGGGAAAGCAACATTGGGATCTGGTGTTTGCTCCCCAATGTTTCCAAGATGAACTACAGCTGAGACTCCCTTGACTGCCTCGTCGAAGTCTCCTGGTTTTGATGTGTCGGCAAGAACCAATTCCACCTTGTCTTGGTCAGCAAATGGCTTCACTGAAGGGTGTTCAAGAAGCCATTTGCTGTATTCGAGATTTCTGACGGTGCCGCGCACGTGGAACCCCTGGTTGAGCAGCTCAATAACCACATGGCTGCCCGTGTAGCAGTTCGCTCCTGTAACGAGAACCCACGATCCTCGTGGGATAGCAGTGGGTAGGTCATTCATGTTTGGTCGAATAGAAGGTTCCAAGTGTCATAAATCAGATTTTCTGAGGAGGGCTATGGGTCAAGAAGAGCGAACCGCGCAGTCGGTGATGACGTTGCATTCAACTTAATCAATGTCTCAAGATCGTGAGAAGCGGAATAGGGGACAGTCCATACCCCGCTTGTTAGTGCGAAGCACGGAGTTATTGTACATCCGTGTTTGCTTGTTAGTACATCCGTGTTTGTTTGTTAGCTTTGCGGTTGACCTGAGATTCCAAATGAAGCGATCCTATTTGGTCCATTAGACCAGGGCTAAATTCTTAGCGAACGAGATTAACCATGGTACTGTACACTGTAAGACGGGAAGATAAGTTTGACCACAACCATATTCTGTCTCGTATGTCGGATGTATCCCAACCTCGTCCAAACATTGCTTCATAAGTACATTATTGACTTTAGGAACTTTATTGGAATCTATGATTGGAGCCTCTAAAAGTGTGAATCATTGAGGCTTTCCCAGGACGCTAGAAAGAAATGGTGTCAATAGGTGGCCACTTGGTTCTCTAGTCGATCGACAATTGGTGGCTCGATTAACCCAGAACAGTTTAGCCTTCAGTCAGCAATCAGGGGCTGGGAGTCCTTTGAGAGCCTACGAGCTAGGGTTCGTCTGACAAGTTCCGGAAATTTGGTTGAATTGTGCCGAGCACGAATGACCCCCTCACATCTGACAAGACCATCTCGCTTAGTCTCTACGGTTGCATTACGGAGAAACTTGTAATCGCCGCTACTTGCACGATCTGCTGTGCCATTATGTTTACGTACTTGCATGCATATGTGTCTCAAGACTGTTCTACACTCACTACCGCTTATCTTATCTTATCTTATCTTATCTTATCATTATATCTCAATACTAACCGCATGCAGTTGTTTGCCAGTCTAATGTTAAAAGAGGCACGCTAACGGGTGGCAGAAAAGCAAACATACCAACCTCCTAAATGTTTGTCTCGTATGCTTTCAGCCGTCAATTTTCGGATAGCTTGGGGTGCGGTCTGGAATAATGACCGGTATAGTTTCACGATGCATTTTTAATGATTTTAGTTCAACAGAACCTGGTCAAGATAAGCGTAATGAATTACTAATCGCTTTGCATTCAGAAGGTTGCTCAAGGCAATCGACTATGTACCGACTTCAAGGATTCAAGAGGGCGTCACGTGCTCCTCGTTGGTGGTTTTCTCTCTCTGATGATGACGTTCGCAATTGGATAAACACAGCCATCGTGCTTCTTATTCGCGTATAAAAGGACATGCACTGTTGTCAGTATTTTACACAATATTGAGTCTACTTTTGCATAAATCCGTACGGTAATTTTCCACCATATTTAACGATGTTAGCTTGCCGACTAAGCTATGCGTTTAGATCCTACCCTATTGATCACTGTATCTATTGTCTTGACTTAATGATAAGTAGAAGTGTAGCTATTGTTGATTTACTTAACTATTTAGAATATCATTAGGTAAATTACTCCCCTTGCCTAAACCCCGCAGTGGCAAGACGCGTAAGTCGTCAACTATGCCGGAAATATACAGTATACCATACATTTAAAGCCATGTCTAATAATAACTAGATGCTGCCAGTGATAGAACACATTGCTCAAGTCGCGTATCATGAGACACTAGGAAGAAAACGGAAGATCACTTCATACACAGAACTACCTAGGTAAAGGCACCAACGTGGATAGCGATATATAAATATCACTGACTCGGGTTTCACCTTGACTTGAGCCTTTTCTAAAGACAACGCATTATGTAGCTACTTCTATATAGCTATGCTACCAGAAGTATTTCACGCAACATAATTAGCTCCAATGGTCCAATGAGGAAACATGTACATGGAAGCTATTGATCTCAACTTGTATGTATACTTATAGCAGCCCTCGATACTTCTCAATCTTGAAGGTAATTCTGGGCGACTACCTTGCACTAAAAGAACAAATAGTCGGCTAGCTAGAGGTTTCAAGGTCAGCGCCTGTCCCAAGCGCTGACTGTTCAGATATCTTGTCCTACAATTTTCTGTCTTTCTATCAAAGCTTCTCAGCTCATATTCAGCACAAGAGAAAATGACATGTTTGCTCAACTAGAATCTACTTCCATTTTCCAGCTGGTGAAAACTCTACTAGACAGTTATTTCGTGGTTAGTACAACTGTAATGGTAATTTTACCTGCTCCTTCCCTGCGTCAATAGTGACAGAAAGTAGGGCACAAAAGCAACCTTATTCTCGCACAATAGGAAAGCACTCCTCAACAGCCTTCTTCTTCTTCTGACATAGCCTAGTAAACTGCCAAGTCCAACTCGAGATCAAAGTGACGGGGGTGCGGTGTAGGGTGTATTCGTGCGTTGTGGTGCCACATAACTACTCCGTCAAAGGCAGATTATT
Organism: Fusarium subtropicale; assembly: GCA_003670145.1. Taxonomy (NCBI): domain Eukaryota; kingdom Fungi; phylum Ascomycota; class Sordariomycetes; order Hypocreales; family Nectriaceae; genus Fusarium; species Fusarium subtropicale. The sequence continues at coordinate 12,532 of QRAA01000124.1, forward strand.
TGGAGAAGTTGGTGGATTATGCAAGGGTCGTGTTGCTTAGGCTGGGTGAATTGAATCATTCGAAGTGTCACGTGACGTCATCAAAGACCTAGCTAAAACGTAAAGTAATCATATCTAGTAAATAGTTATGTAGTGCTATTATTTATACGAAACAGTCCTGTAGCTGAGACTACGCGTGTAGGCGATCAAGAGTCTATCGATTAAATTAACCAGTCATATTGCAGACCAAAGCTGCCCCACTGAGGGAATAATAAAGGACTTGTAATTTGTTCCACACCGATACTGTACAATACCTTAGTACTCTGGGGCCTGCAACGGTTAACTATAAACGAGAATCGCGTCAAAGCTTATGTATACTACAACAGACTGATGTAACATAGAGTAAAGATAGAACGTGGAGGCGGATCCTGTTCAGTGTCTTACACCCAATTCGCCGTTCTGACAAACTAAAATGCAGCGACGGGTCACACCTCACTGCTACTAGATTATACATGCATCGTCACTTACCAGGGACATTCATTGTCTTGTTCAAAGCTTACCCCATCTTTGCGTGTGGGATACTGGTACACTAGTTCTCAACGTCGTACATTTAAGAATAACGTTATCTTTCCCGCGGGATATGAATGCGTAAGTTTATGGGGAACCTGTCAAGCGTCGGGTAACCTGACTCAAACTTGCCGGGTTAATCCTTGATTTGCACTGAAATGGCCACTTGAAGTAGTATCGTCGTCCTAGATGGGGTCCAAGATGTAACGTTCAATTGTGCCGGTTATCCGTGTTGATCACCACTGGCAAAAGTTCTGTGAAGGCTAGGGTGCAGCCGGAGGTCAATCCACACTTTTGTCCAGTACTTCTTACTGGTCTTGGAACCGGATTAAGATGAAGATATGACAATGTACATCTCACAAGGTGCAGAAATAGATATACTATGTATTAACAACAGAAACGTCGTCTGGGTTTGCGATTGACCTGCTCTCGACAAGATGATTGCAAAGAGATAGAGATGGAGGGACATGCGGGGAACGCCGCTATCTCCGCATTGGAAAGGGCCGTTGGAGAAGATATATCCACTATCGGCACAAAATAGCCGTTCGTAGTTGAGTAGATGCTGCGGGGTTGTCCAATCATCTTCTGCACGATTCATATCGTCGTGGGGATGCTCCGTATTTCCCCGCTCATCCTCCATCCTTTACACTTGGAGTTGCCCGAGATTTGAGGTTTATAAACACCCTGTCCCAGCTTCCTTCCTGGAGATGGATCAGCCTTTGCTGCAGAGTTGTGGTTATTGTTCTAGTTTCTGACAACAACTGCCAAAATGAAGTTCAGACTTGGTAACCCGGCCGCTATGGCCGAAACACCTAGCGAGGTGCTCAACTGGCGTCTGTACTGGAGCACTTTTGTCTTTGGTAAGTTGAATGTCAATTCATTCTCTTCCCTCCTCGGTACTAACTCTTACCTCAAGGTATCCTTGGTGCCAGTCGTGGACTAGACGAAGGTCTTGTCGGCGGTATGGTGTCTCTCAAAAGCTTCAAGCAAGAGTTCGACCTAGACGCAGGCTCTGAACATCATCAAGCACAAGTCGAGTCCAACATCACCAGCATGGTTCAGATTGGTTCCATTGCCGGTTCGCTGTTGGCATTCTTCATGTGCGACAAGATCGGTCGTGTACGATCACTCCAGGTTCTTTGTCTGCTGTGGCTAGTTGGATTCATCATCGTTGTGACGAGTCATGGAAGCGTTGGTCAGGTTCTAGCTGGGCGGTTCATTGCTGGACTTGGTATCGGAATGACTGTCGTAGTCGGCCCGACATACCTTGCTGAGACGGCTCCCAGAGCTATTCGTGGTATGCTTACCAACATCTTTGCTGGTTCAGTCTATCTCGGTGTTATGATTGCTTATTTCAGCAACTGGGGCGCCTCTATCAATATTTCCAACTCGTCTCGATGGCAATGGGTCGACCCCCAAATGTGCCACATTGGATTTTCAAGGTAAGTGTGTCTAGCACACTCTTCAATACCACAGTCTAACAATCTATGCGCAGCTTACTACTGATTCTATCATTCACGGTCCCTGAGACCCCTCGCTGGCTCACCATGAAGGGGCGTAACGAAGAGAGCACCAAAGCCCTCTGCAAGCTCAGACAACTACCTGAAACACATCCGTTCGTCCAAGCAGAGCTGTACGGTATACAGGAACAGCTCGAGCGCGAGCAAGAGGCTTTCCTCGGTGTCTCAAGATGGGGCAAGCTACGCGAGCTGTTCACCATCCCTGCTAATCGATATCGTCTTATGTTGGGTTTCATGGCTCAGCTGCTTGGTCAGTGGTCGGGAGCTAGCGCGATCACTATCTATGCTGTCGAGTTCTTTGGTGTCCTCGGAAAGTCCGGTCAATCTGAGAAACTCTTTGCCACCTGTATCCTTGGTGTGGTCAAGCTCAGTTCCGCCTACCTCTGTGCTTTCTTCTTGGTCGACTTTATTGGACGACGACGCTCCCTGTATGGTGGTATCACTATTCAGATGATTTCCGTTCTATACATCGCGATCTTCCTTAGCATTGTTGGCACCGAAGCTCTCGAAAACGGAACTTTGACCCCAACTCAAAAGCATGCCGGTGTGGGTGCTGTCGTGATGCTCTACCTCTCAGGCGTAGGCTGGACAATGGGTTGGAACTCGTTCCAATACCTCGTCAACGCTGAGATCTGGCCCCTTCGTCTGCGAGCCCTGGGAAGTTCCATGACCATGTGTCTGCACTTTGCCAACCAGTACGGCAACACAAAGGCTGTTCCACTTATGCTCCTTTCCATGACAAGTGCTGGCTTCTTCTTCTTCTGCGCTGCTGTTTGTCTTCTTGGTCTCATCTGGGTTTGGGCGTTTGTCCCTGAGATGGCTGGCCGATCGCTTGAGAGCACTGATGAGTTGTTCTCCCTGCCTTGGTACAAGATCGGTCGTTATGGAACCAAGCTTGCGCCTGATACTGAGGCCATTTTGGCGAGGGATGAGAAAGCTGAGGTGAAGGGCGAGGCTAACGAGGTGGAATACGGACGGAAGGACTAGACTAGTCCGACGTGTGTTATAAAGTTGTAAGCAAACCATGAATTGTTTGACAATACTGTTCGCATCTCTATGTTGACTATACATTGGCTATGACCTTCTCGGGTAATTAATGCAAGAGGAATGTATCTAATCCGGACCAAATCAACTTGTAATAACTCTCGAAAACGTCTCTATCATGTTTTCATGCCGATTTGAGTAGTGAAGCTGAGCACAGCTTAATACCTCCAATTTGGAGATGCCTTGGCTATCAACCCCACAGTAACTTCCCATGAGACACGAGCTTGTAGGATCCTTGCCCGACTATCCTTCCATACTCTAGTAAGCATAGTACAGAGTGCTCTCGTTTTCGGACTGTCTGATCTTCTTGTTGTCCTTGATTAGCCAGAACCTCATCCCCCAAGCCCCGATGGCAGTTGCTACACTCAGCGCCGCACTAGAAGACATGGCCATCGTGTATCGAGGCTCGTCGGACGAAGGCCACATGTAGGGCGTCCAGATAAAAGAAGCAACCGCAATGCAGTTGACAATAGCGAGGGAGCATGCTTTCTTTTCTCTGGTCTGGGAGCAGGTGGCGGATACCCAGCCGAGGATGATACTGTTGACTGCGTAGGTACCGATGGAGAAGACACACATGGCAACTAATGAACTTGTCAGTGATGTTTCAAGAGTATTTAGAAGGTACTGACAATATCGAGCACCTGTGTTAAGGGTAGCACATCCAAGAATGAAGCCAAATACCGCAACAGCTTTCGCAATAGTAATGTGCCTGGAAGATCAGCATTTGTCAACCATCAATGACTAGAGAAACTCACCATGTTCTCTCATTGAACCGTCCCGATGACCAGGACCAAGCAATTGAGATCACACCAGCAATCAGATATGGCGGACAAGTCAAAACAAGTGTAATTGTCTGGTTAAACCCAAGCGTCTTGACGGCTGTCGGGAAAAAGTTCTTGAACCCGTTTGCTCCGAGATGACAGTGCTGCATCACCACAAACAACCACACTTTGGGATCTTTGGCAGCAGATATAATACCCGACCAGCTGGTGGACTCGCCCGAGTTCCCAACAGTGTCGCGCTGAGTGCGTTCGTGGGCTAGTTTTTGTTCTTCTGGCGTGAGCCAGTGAGTGGTCAGAGGTTCGTCAGGCAGGACAAAGAAACCCGCTACAGCAACGAGGAGGGTCACTGCGCCTTGAATTATGAAGAGCCATTGCCATCCAGCGAGATTGGCCTAAATTCATCAGTAATTATAAGCTAAAATTATCAGAACAACGTACCATTCCGTCCATTTCGAAGATGCCCAACGCAATCAACCCAGCAAATGCAGTGGCAAGAATATTGCCAGTGTATAGAATCGAGATACGCGTCGCAAGTTCTTTTCGTGTGTAAAATCGCGCAAGGATATATAATGCACCAGGGTAATAAGGCGCCTCTGTAATACCAAGGAAGAATCGCGTAAGTAGTAAGCCTGTGTAGTTTCGGCTAAGTGCTGTGAGGCCGCTGATGATGGCCCAAACAGTCATGCACGATGCCATCCAGATACTGGGCCTTACACGAGTAACAACCATGTTGGCTGGAATACCGACGATGACATAACCTGCGAAGAGAATGGATACACAGGTTTGATATTGGTTGCCTGTGAGTTTGAGATCCTTTTCAATTGAGTTAAGGCGAGCTAGGGCGATGGCGTTACGGTCCTTTCCATGTCAGATTACCAATGATTGTTTCGAGGGGTTGAACATGTGCTTACCAGATAATTAAGCCAGTACATCAACCACAGTATAGGCATGATCCACCAGTCTAGCTTCTTAACAAGCGCGATCTCTCTTGGGTCCGTCTTCTCGTGAGCGCCCGAATAGTCGCGGGCCTGAGGGGCAGTCTTGAGGACTTCCTCAACCTCATCAAACGGCTCCAGCGGGCCATCCCTCTTGTCGTTTCTGTCTACCGAGTGCGTAGTGTTCATGATGGAGTCTTCGTGATGATGCGGACACGGGATGCAAGATCAGATGACGACTTACTTCCCCCATTTATGCATTTTTCTGTTGCCACAAGGACTCAGATCTGGATACCGTACATCTATGTTCCATTGCATATCATGTGGTTGTCAGAGTGGACACCCAACAATACAGTTCAACCAGTCTAGATCCTTTCTTGTCGTAATCCATTTCCCAATGGACAGCTGGAGTGGAGGGCTGCAATAATAGAATGGAGGTAATTGGTCATCTAATTAACTTTCGGGTGCCAAGGCCTACTTGGCAGGCGGGGTAAAACCTAATCCATTACCTTAAATCAAGCTTAAATCTTGGATGCGTAAGGAGCTAGGGCAGTATTGGAAGGTCAGACAATCGCGAGTCAGCAAATCTCATTGGCGTCTTTGATAGACTTGCTGGGATTGTCCATATCTGAATGGTTCGCCATCAGCCAAGCCAAGGAGCCAAGGAGCCAAGGAGCGTTACCCAGGGGCCGACAGCGCAGCCTGCGACGATGGCTTCCCCTCACCCCAAACCCAAAGAGATATAAACATAGCCCATGCAATCGCTCACAGTCCTTCGAGTCAATGCTGTGACTGTCCTGAAGTATGATATCCGTGGCTTACAAATTGATGTTGTAGTGAATATCACTGCTAGTCCATATCAGTGACGAGATCTCCAGCTCCGTCTAGCAACTCTTGGCAACATGTCAAGATTGAAGTAAATGCTTCACGCTCACCCAGCCATGCGACATCCATGACCTGCAACATGGCCCAGACAGGCAGGATAAAGGCTGCACTAGGTAAATGTGCCCAGTAGATCAATGTGTGTTCAATGTGAGGCTTATTCAAAACAACATTCATGTCAATCCGAGGTAAGCAAATGATTAGATGGTAAATATGTATTTGACCGTTGATCCAGCTATACTAACAAATAACTATGTACCAGACAGCTACCATCTCAACATTTATACAATAGCAAAACAAGTATGTAAGAGATAAGATATGTGCAATGAAGCCAAAAAAGATGTGGCTATGAAGCCCCCTGTGCTTCCAACAACCTCAAGACCCGCAATTAGATCTTGTCTGGAGAATACTCCCTCCATGTCACTCTACGCTTAACGGAGAGCGTTGACAACAGCGGTGTAAGCAGGCTTGGCCTGGTACTGGGAGTTGAAGAGGAGAGAGTCCTTCTCCTTGCGCCAAGAGTCCTTGTCAGAGACACCCCAGACAGTGATACCGACACACTTGGGAACGTTGAGGCAAGCCTTGGTAACAGTGGCGTAATCGGCAGCAGGGGCAGAGCGGATGTCGAGCTCGGTGATGGCAACCTCCTTGACACCAGTGGAAGCCATCTGCTGGAGAGCAGCCTGGACACCGTTGGCGGCACCGGGGTCGAGATGGGTCTGAGAACCAATACCGTCAATGGGGATGCCCTGGGAGACCCACTTCTTGACGTGAGCGACCATACCAGCCTTAAGCTTGGCGGCGTTGGGGTCGTCAATGCTGTAATCGTTGATGTACAGCTTGGCGTTGGGGTCGGCAGCGCGGGCAGCGCGGAAGGCAATGCCGACGAAGTCCTCACCCAGAACCTGGGTGAAGGGAGAGTCCTTGCGGAGGGAACCATCCCAGTCGAAGATCTCGTTGAGGACATCCTACTTAAGTTAGTACAAGTCCATGACTGAAAGCGATTAGAGTGAATACATACCCAGGCGTAGACCTTGCCCTTGAAGTGACCAGCAACGTTCTTGATGTGGTTCTCAATGGCGTTCTTCATCTGGGTCTTGTCCTTGATGTTGTGGACCCACTGAGGAAGCTGAGAGTGCCAGACGAGAGCGTGACCTCGAACCTTGAGGCCGTTCTGGGCGGCAAAGTTGACGACCTGGTCACCGCCGCCATAGTTGAACTTGCCCTGCTGAGGCTCGGTGGCATCCCACTTCATCGAGTTCTCGGGGGTGACCTGACCGAAGTCGGCCTTGATGACAGCGTTGTTCTGCTGGCTCTGGAGAAGGTTGGGGTCGGTGATGGTGCCGTAGTAGAGCTTGCCCTTGGCCTTGATCAGCTTGTTGATGCTGTCCTGGGCCTGGCGAGGCTCGATGGAAGCAGGCATGGCCGCGACCAGCGAGGCGGTAAAGAGGATGGAAGAGAACTTCATGTTGGCTGTTGTTTGTGTAAAGGTAAAAGAATGATAGTGATCAATTGACCTGCAATAGGAATGAATGAAGAAGGTGTTTTGATTGTATGTGAGAGTGAGTGAAGGATGCCAAGTGCCAAGAGAGCGGGAATGCAAGATGTTATATATGTCAGATCGCGGTAGTGGATGGCTCGATCGTCTTCCATCGATGTTCGAGCCATTCGACTCTAAAACGAAGCCAACAAAAGCAAGTCTATGCGCGGGGTGGAATTCTTCCGTAACAACCTACAACATTTCCCTTCTCAGTCAACCGGAGACTGGTTCCGACTGTTTCGAGGAGATTGTCCCTATGCTTATCATGCCGCTTCCCGAACTTCCAGGGGTATGGAAAGTCTGGGCGGTTCTGGCCTTCTAGCTTGACTGGCCAATTCGCCTCCCCATCTCCAGATTTCTTGGGTACTTTTGGCACTGGGTTATCTGGGGTGCATTGAGGCTGTGGATTCCCGCCTTGGGTAAAGTAGGCGCGTCGGATGATCCATCAGGCTAAATGCGTGATAAATGCATCCTAGCTATGTAAAATGATGAGATGAGAGTGAGACGACTCTCGGCAGTTTTGTTTACTTGGCAAAAATGGCGAGGGGGAAACAACTGCGACTGGTTCAATGTCGTTTGGGAACTCCTTGTTCACTCGACCCATTCGGCTCGGGAGTTCTGAAGCTAGCTTAGTTTAGGGGCTTTGGCTCATTTCGGTTGATGTGGACAGTCTCAGTTGAGAACACGATCCGATTGATGGTCCGGGCCACGTGGAGACGCTTGTTTCATGTTGACCCAAAAGGGATGATTTCTAGATTTTTCCCCGAGTGAGACCCATGGTAGCTGAATATTATTCCGCCAATAATAATGTTGGATGCGACATTATGAGCAAGTTGAGCTTGTGAGATGTGAGATTGACGTAGCACTAGGGAAATGATGGGATCCGGATATATGAAGGACTGTAACTGTTGACGGAGATAATCACGGAATGAGGAAAGGGCGTCGTTCGCTCTAGAAGCTGTAGACTACAGAGTACTATGTAGATAGCAATTGACAACTCAATCTGGGTACGGAGTAGTAACTTGTAAAGTCTGTGCTGACACTAATAGAGCTGTCAACGGATTTAGGCTATTGAAGAATTTGATCTGAGTCTGTGCGTGTATCATTTCCTGACCTGAGGTAGCAGTATGATGTGGTATCCCTAGTTAGTGTCTGTGCGTGTGTCATTTTCTGAGCTGAGGTGGTAGTATCATGTCGTATTCATTGTTAGTGTTGCCCACTGAGCTGCACTTGACCAATAAAGCTGCAGCTCTTACCCTACAGGTTACTCTAAGCTACATTGTTGTCAAGTAAAAGACGGTTCTAGAATAAGGGACTGGCTTTCTCTGAAGATAAGATACACTGCTATCAGTCAAATAAGTTTAATAGATACAATCTCTCTCCTTACCCATAATAATTTGTGTTTTTCTACTATTTACATATCGCAGTTGTGGGTTTCGATGAATTGTGCGACAGCATTTGCAATCCTGTCCGCTTAATTCCTTCATTTCATGGAATACTCACTTTACAGTCGTCTGTATCATGATTTGTCTGATCATTGGCTTTTCTACTATTGCCTGAGTGTCTCAACTTACGCCTTGACATAATATCAATCACCTGCAACAGTATCTGATGCGTTTTTGAAAATTTCTCAAGGGACAGGTCTCCACTATTTCTCAGGGTTGAGCTGAGGCTGTCGCGTTGCGCACGAGCATCCGAGTTTCTGTATCTAATTGTAATACGAGGGTTCAATGAACGACTTATCTGTTAGGAAATACTCATCCTAGGTTTTCATTGCATGCATATTATTTTTGTGTACTTATCGCTGTGCAAGTCGCTCAGGGCAACAAGTCGTCATGTAACGTAGAGTGAATGAGTTTCTAAAATTGAACATACAGCCACTGAATACACAAAGTGTAGAATCTGCTACGGCTCAATATCTACCCAGGTTTTATATCCTTTGTTCAATTAAGAATATCTGCCTAAGAACACTTACTGTTCAAGCTAGCCGCGAGGCTAATCGAAGAAGCTCTGAAAGACTTCTTTACTACATCGGCAGAGACACAACCGGTAGTTGCGGAAGCGCTACGTCATTAAGTACGTCACTTCCACAGTGAGAGCATTAATAGAGAATTTAGAATGCTCATTAGATTGGAGAAAACATATACCTGCCAATTGCCACCTGAAGCTACCTACTTTGAATAGTTAACTAGAGGTGGAAGCGTTACTAGCTAAACTACAGTGTCAAATATTGCTGAACAGAGATCAAGTTTATTGAGTGACAAGGGAAAAGACCAAGCAGTGAGGGAGCACGGCACCAAAAACTAAGTCTCTCTTCTTTAGGTATTTACCAGCTTCTCAACCTTACACGATTAATGTTTCTCGCTACCTTACCAGTTCACAATTCGCGCCCAAACATTCTCACTCTCGTTAACATGAGTCCCGATCACGTCAATTCTTCTGGCGATGCCTTTGGCATCGTCGACAGTTTCGAAGTCCACACAAACTGCCTCTTTGGGAGATGCCATAGTTCCGAGGGTAAATTCATTACAGACTTTGCTTCACATGATATCAATGCCAACGTAGTTTACAGAGGCACTGATGCCCCAGGCATGACTGAGTTCTACATGGACAGGCCCAAGAAGTGAGCCCACTTCAAGTTCAGCCATCAATCCAACAAGAGTTGTCCTAGATTGTACTCGGGTCGAGATCGATTGTAGTGGAGGCTAGGATGGCCATACGTCGATGTGGAAGGAGGTTGGGTGCAACTGACGTGAGGTTTCTGTGCCTGAGACTGACCTCCGAGTCGGAATCTGCTGCTACTGCTAAGACGATTGTTAGTTAATGGTATGGAAGGATAGTGTGACTGTTGGAACTTTGTTTATGCCAAGAATGTCGTAATATATGATGTAGGGTTTACTTCAGCGCCAGAGCTAAAGCTGTGAATTGGAGGCTGGACTGGTTTAGTCGTATGGGCATGACAACAGCAATGTTATTTCGATTGCAACAGGTCTTAATGGAGCAAATATTTCAGGATATCAGAGTAGATAACCACTTGTCGTCTCACCCTTTGAGACTCGGGAAAGACCAGGTATATATATATGGATAAATTGTCCGAGAAGGCATGCGATGCAGACTGAACTACTACCAATTATCGAGTCTCCAACGCCGCAGTTCATGGACCTCTGATTTCAATGTCTGACATATCCTACCTAAGGCTTTATACGTATCGGCCGAGAAAGACATCAGAATGGTAAATAACCAACGCTCGACTCAATCCTTGGACTGTTGTTTCAAGATCGACATGTTCCACCTATCACATACCTAATAATACCGCCATGCTCCACTCCTCAGTTGAGTGCTTCGACCCTGTCCTGGTAAATTTATCTCGCCAAGGCTAGCCGAGGCACAGAGTTGTTTCCATCAATCAAGCATTAATGACGGCTTTCTTTAGTGGACACCAAAACTCAAAAAACAATCTTATCTACAATTCAAATGCAGCCCGTCATGAGTAAATTGTATTGTGCTTTGTCTTCTGAAGACTGAAAGGAATCTAGTCTGTATGCGTAGAGAGACATAGCCCTTTCCTGCTCTCGGTAGCTCAAGAATGACAAAAAATGACAAATAACGGGCGATACGAACGGTAAAAAAATTCCGATTTCTCCGTTGAGCTGAACGTGAACCGAGCTTCTCATTGGCTAGCCAAGAAAATCTGCTGGTGTTGAAACGTGATGAAACCAGGGGTGAGCAGGGATGTCAGCTGCCAAGAGAAACTAAACGTCTGAAATAGATTTAAGATATATCGAAACAGACCAAGAAAGGGAAGAGGGTAGAGAATGAACCAATGGCGATAGTTTTGAATGCAAGAAGAAACAAGTCCGGATGGGATCAAGGTTAGCATGGAACCGTTATGGTAGGATTGTGGGCGGGAACTTGAGACGGGAAAAATTAAGACCTTGAATGGGATACGGGACGATTGTGCTTGACTCTTGGATCGATAGGAAATACATTCGATATAAATATCCTCAAAGGTCTCGCTCAAATGTTTTCGAATCATCCATTCATCAATCAGCCCATTCCATTCGTTCCACAGAGCTAGTCTCACTTCATTCTTTCTTATCAACTTACTATCGTTATTTTCATCGCTTGCGATCAACTCTCATTCACTTCTTTCACTCCAACTCCAACTCCAACTCCATCAAAATGAAGACCACCAGCTACGTTTCTGCTCTTCTCGGCCTGGCCTCCGCTGTCAGCGCCCACTACACCTTCGACAAGCTCACCCTCAGCGGCAAGCAAGAGGGAACCGACAACCAGTACATCCGCAAGCACCAGAACGGTTACATGCCCACCAAGTTCAAGGGTATCCCCGACGGTTCCATCTCGCCCAACGACAAGGACTTCACTTGCAACAAGGGCAGCACCGCCTCCGCCGACGTCTTCAAGGTCAAGGCTGGTGATGAGATCGGTCTCAAGCAGGCTTTTGGCGGTACCGGTATGCAGCACCCTGGTCCTATCCAGGTCTACGCTGCCAAGGTTGATGATGCCACCAAGGCTGACCCCTCCAACCTCGACTGGTACAAGATCCATCAGGCTCTTGTCTGCAAGGCTGGTACTCCTGAGCAGCTCCGTGGCCCCTCTTGGTGCTCTTGGGACGAGGACTCTGTCCACTTCAAGATTCCCTCTACTCTCCCCGACGGTCAGTACCTCGTCCGTGGTGAGCACATTGCCCTCCACGGCGCTCACGGTGGTGAGGCTGAGTTCTACTACGCCTGCGCCCAAGTCGAGGTCTCTGGCAACAGCGCCTCCAGCATCCCCGGTACCTCTGTCAAGATCCCTGGTGTCTACAAGCAGGACGATCCTGCCGTCAACTTCTCTCTCTGGGGCTCTTCTACTGCCTACGATGTTATCCCCGGTCCCGATGTCATTCCCGGTGGTACCATCCGCGGTACTGCTGACGGTGCCTCCGGTGACGTCGAGAAGGTGGTCGAGGGCGGTGCTTCTGCTTCTGCTCCCGCTACTCCCGCTGCTGAGTCCCAAAACCAGGACCAGAACCAGAACCAGGACCAGCAGCCTCCCCAGAGCCAGCAGCCCACCCAGAGCAACAACGACTCCGGCTGCAACTCTACCCCTTACGTCCGCCGCCACGCCCGCGACGTCATTGCCCGCGTCTAAGTTTTCCATATCGTGAGAACTTGAGATAAGGACTCGCACGCAATTGATTCAAGACCAGTTATGACAGACTGGCAAGTTTCACGCAGGGCGTGTTATCAGTCTCTCATTTGCTTGCTTCTTGGATTGAGATGAAAACCTCGATATGCATGATAAGAAAGCCATTTATTTTACACTGTATTTATTATTACAGCATAACTAGCTGTAGCAAATTTACTCCTGGGTTGAATGTCCAACTGTGTATTCCACTATTATCGCACGTGATTGGTGATGGTGACATGCATGTTGCATATGACGAAAAGGTGTGGTCAATAAATGAAACGTATGGCGTGACAATGTGAGGCATTTGTATTTGTGATATCCAATAAATACTGACTTGTTAATATACAAATCTTCTCAGATTAGTCTCATTGGAAAACATACCATCTCATACATCCAATCAAAATGGGAAATCTTGAAGTTAAATCCGTCGCCGTCATTGGAGCCGGAGCTGCTGGTGAGTTAATACTTCATATCCATACCTCGTTACCTTGTAAAATGTATAAGCTCATAAAGTATGTTTTTTAGGAGCTATTACGGCGGCGGCCCTCAAAGCTGAGAACTACTTTGACAGAATTCGTGTCTTTGAGAGGAGGGAAACACCTGGTGGCACTTGGTTAGTACGTGCAGAACAATCTTCATTAATCTAGTCTAATATGTACAAGGATTTATGATGCAGATCCCAGGGTCGCTACCATCCAACCTGGAGCCCTGCCGACAGAAATCGACAAACCACTCGATATCCCAGAAGACCTCCCGACAACAGCTGCTCCAAGTCATCAAGAAAGATATGCAGACACGCCAATCTACCAGAATCTCACGTAAGACATCCCATACAGAACATTGATGTTGAGGTTACTGATGTTGAATAGCACCAACGTTCCTCAAATCGCCATGTCGTTTTCCGATTTACCCTTCTCTTATGGGCCCTTTGTCCCACACTACGTGCCTCGTCAGTATATAGAGTCTTACTTCTCAGTCCACAAGACCGATAAATATCTGTCACTCAATACCACAGTGGAAGATATCTCTCAACTACCATTGACCCGCAAGGATGGTCTGAACTCCTGGAGACTGACGTTGCGCAAGCACGATCCACTGCGCCGGGTGGACATATGGTGGCAGGAGGACTTTGACGCAGTTGTCCTTGCAAACGGGCACTATGCTGTCCCTTGGGTAAGCACATATCATCAATATGACAGCGATGGCCAAAAGACTGACTATTCAAGGTTCCTCGCGTTCCAGGTTTAGAAGCATATATGGAAAAGTTTCCAGGTAGAGTGATACACTCCAAATTCTATCGCTCACCCTGGATCTATGCTGGTAAAAAGGTGCTTGTCATTGGTAATTCAGCCTCGGGTCACGATATTTCCGTCGACCTGCTACAAGCTGTCCAGCTTCCACTGTATCAATCGCGAAGATCACGTGGAAGACTGGACGGTGATGAGCCACCAGTAGGGGTGGAGTGGAAGAAGGTCATCAAGGAGTATCGTCTGGATGGAACAATCGTTTTTGAAGATGACAGCGAACTCACTGATATTGATCACGTACTTTACTGTACCGGCTATCTTCCTTCCTACCCTTTCTGGAACACCCAAGCGAACGGCCGCCCACTATTCGACTACAGGAAGAAGAAGCTTGTTAACAATTACTGGCACACATTCTTCCAAGATATACCCAACTTGGCAGTTGTCGGTATGCCACGAGTTCTTACTTTCCGGAGTTTCGAATACCAGGCCATAGCAATTGCACGACTCTTCTCCGGTAGGAGCGCAATACCTCTTCCTTCCAAAGAGGAACAGCAGAAATGGGAACGTGATAGAGAGAGTCGCTGTAGACAAGAAGGGCGCAGGTTTCATGAGATCGAATGGGAAAATGGCGAGACTTTCAGTTGGTTAGACGGGCTCTTCCAAATTGCAGGGTTGGGGACATTGCACGGCGATGGCAGGGTCCCACCAGTCTTGGGAAAGGATCTTATTTGGGCCATAGAGCATGTAAGGAAGTACCCAGTGCCGGGCAAAGACAAACAGGTAGAGTCAGGAGGGGGCTTGGAGTATAAAGAAAGTGAGTGGACTTTAGTTCACAGGCCGAAGAAGGACCCTTTGCTATTCATATGAGCCAGGCAACCAATTTACGGTTATCATGCTACTCAATTGAGTAGTGAGATAATATTTCAGCTTACACATGGTGTTCATGGTTCTGATTGGGACCCTCTTCTTTACATGGTCAAGCAAGAATAAAGACTGAGATCGAAATTGAAGGAGAATTCTAAATGATGACGACGAGAAACAACATCTCTATCGCCAAAAGATACAAGAATGGTAAATATACAATGAAAATCTTGCTGATCCTGTAAGCACAGCCGCTTATTCATCCACAGCAGGATCGAACCCAGGAGCACCATCACCAGCAGCCTTTCTCAAGTTATCAGTGAACTTGTTCTCATTATCCCAGAACTTGGGCCCAACACCACCGTTCCAGGCGTCATAGAGGTAGTCCCGGAGAGATCGACCATTGACAACAGGCCAGTTATCCCAGCCAACAAGGTTACCGATGAACCATTGGCCAGTGTAGTTCTCGACCTGGTCATCGGCCTCGTTGGCCATTCGCCAGCAGTGAGTCTCACCAGCATCCTTGTGGTAGACAACCTTGGCGCGCTGACCGTCGAGACGGGGTTCGTTGGTGGCGTGCTCGTATTTACCGTGGCACGAGGGAGCGACGCGCTTGACGTCTTCGCCTTGAACAAAGACTACAATGTTTTCCCAGTCGTGAGTGTGGCCGTTGGCGGGGCCACCACCGATAGTGCCCCAGCTAGTAATTTTGTTAGACACGGTTGAACTAGTAGTGAAAAAAAGGGACACTTACACAAGCTGGTCTTTCTCAAAGTAGTACTCGTACATAATGGCACACCAGCCATTGTTGCAACGGCGCCGGCTGTAAACGTTGTTGTTCTCCAGTCGGTTAGGGTCACGGCAATCAGCAGCAAGGCCCTTGAAGTAAACATCTTTCTGGCTCAGGCCACGGTTGGTGTTACCATCCTTGTCGATGGCTGAAGTATAGTAACAGCCATCCGTGTCAAAGTCGGTTAGGGGCTGGAACTTGTGCTCGATCTCGTGGGCGCCGTCATCTAGACGACCCATGAGAACGCGCTTGGCATGTTGAAGCGGGGACGCTTCGACGTTGAGCACGCCGGCGAGGACGGTTGCGAGAGTGATGGCGTGCATATTGGAAAGGGGGCAAGAAGTGGTATTTTGAAGAAGAAGGGGAGTTGTGTATCAGGGAGTAAAGTCTAATGTGTGAAGCCAGGTGGTTGAAGAGGATACTGATGAGGAGATGAGAAAGAGTTTGTTTGATGGGCTCCGAAGCCTCTTAAATATCCAGAATTCCTATTCTCAATACAACCTTGTCTGACTACATATTGCGATAACCTCAAGGAATCAAGGAACCAGTTATCAATGCAACAATGAGAAGGAATGCAGAAGGATGCACTTGACGAGTAGGATTCCTCACCAAGCCAATGAGTTCACTGGGAATATCATCAGGATCTTCGACTCTGCATAATTCATTTCATGCGTAACTTCAGCTCGTTGCAACGAAATCCTTAGACCCCATCCCAAGGCGCAGCGGGATGAAAAAAGACCAATGAGATGAATTGCGCAAAGGAGCTTAATTTAGATAAGCTTCAATTTTAGGTCGAAGGATTTCATCTGCGCCACGATAGATCTGGAGTCTGACCAATCAGAGCGAGTTATGGGGCTGATCAACGCTGCGTCAGTTGACGGAGCTTTTTAGTTGAAACGTGGGAAGGATTCGATGTAACGCAGTGGAACCAAGAAACAATAATTATTATGATGCAAGCGTTGGGGGCCATCAAGTGTAAGGCAGATTACGAAATGTTGATGGATAATGGTCCATAGCCGCTGGCGTCGAGAAGAGATGCTATTCCGCCTAGCCGTAACTGCTATTTTAACTTGGAGGATTGGAATGACGTGACTGTCGCCTTGGCGTTGTAGTTTGGTCTTGTCTCTTCCAAAACCTAGATAGACCTAAACATGCTACATGACTCCGATCGAGAGTTATTCCATAGCCATGACATGGGGGTAGGTTTGCATCGTAGGTAGTTACTGTTTTTCAGTGGAATGGAAAAAATTGTATCGGCAGATATCCAACAAATTTGTTATCTACCGACAACCGTTGCGGTGCCTCTGCTAGCACTCGAAGCCATGTGGACTTGTAAGCTGATTCTTTGTTTCATGTTGACCAACATTGCCATCAGCGTCAGCATTTGGGGGCTAAGTCACTCCAGAAGTAAGATATCGATTGATAAGGGTTACGGGTCGCTAGGTCTTCCCTTGCAATTCGGTTGTGATACAAAACTTGTGGTTGGTCAAGGTACGGGCAGGCCGACAATGTCTCAAATTACCTTGAGCAAGGTACTTTCTTACACATTCTGCTACCCTACAGAATCGCAATGTTCGTACTCATCGAAGCATACTCAGGACTCATCGATATGACTTAGAGAGTTTGTGTCTAGTAATGATTAATTAATCTTATTCTATACTGTTAGTATTCGTTTGATCAAAACATACGAGGTGCTGTTGTTGTTGTTAGTGCCAGGTTTCACACATCGCCGTGGAGTAAAGTTGTATTTTCGGAAAATGAGTTGAAAGGAACGATTAGGTGGGGGGGGTTGGTTGCGTTATAGGGATTGATGATGGGAAGACCCCAGGCTGTTCTCGAATCCTAGTCTACTTTCGTGTGGTGTAGGTACCTTGGTTTCGGAGATGAAAAGATTGGTTGGTTTGAGCAAAACTACCTAATTAAATTTAGCAGCAAAGACGAATGCTAGACCACTTCATGTTGCAGTTGACCTCATTAGAAGGCAGCATGGGACTCCCAGATTGGGAAATTAGTGCCATTTCATCAGTTTGCTCTGTTGTCTACGGGGCCGCCAAGACGACACTCTTTCCATCACCACCCACCACAGCAATAGCCATCCGTTTGTTTCCCCTCACCTGCATTCATTCACTCAGCGGATAAACAAAAACCCAAAACACTGATTGGGTGGCTAAATACAAAAGACAATAAATCCACTAGAAAATGATAGATCAGCTCACAATGTCTAGGATTCTGAACACTTTAAGTATCAGCCACATTCAGCTGGGCACTGACTAACTAAACTTATCGTCCTTGAAACCCCTTCGTAAGAGAGGTCAAAGCACAATACAAACTCCAGCGACCAACCACCGACTACCAACCATGTCGCCTTCCAACCCCATTATCCCTGGATTTTCGCCCGATCCATCTATCGTCAAGATTGGGGAGTGGTATTTCCTTGTCAATTCTACATTTCACATGTTCCCTGGCATTCCGGTTTACGCTTCCAAGGATCTTTTATCGTGGAAGCAGATCGGTAAGATAGTTAACCATCAATGAATACCCCGGATAGTGGTTGATAAAGTGCAGGCAATGTTATCTCGAGACCAGACCAGATTAGTTTGGCTAAATCACCCACAGAAGTGAATCCCCTCCCAGGCATCGGCGAAGTAATGCTCGCCACTGGTGGACTGTTTGCACCTACCATTCGATATCGTGATGGGACCTTTTACGTCGTTTGCACCAATGTCGTGCGCACTCTGGGTGAAGCAGATGTTTTAGAAAACTTCATCTCTTCAACCAAGGACATTTGGTCCGGCCAATGGAGCGACCTTGTTAGATTCGAATTTGATGGTATTGATCCAAGCATTTTATTCGACGATGATGGCAAGACCTACATCCAGGGGTCCAAATCACCTGGTCCTATGACCAAGATCGCCCAGATCGAAGTTGATCTCGAAACAGGTCGTGCATTGTCAGACGAGAAGATTTTATGGGAAGGCACAGGCGGCGTCTATCCCGAAGGACCGCACATCTACAAACGCAACGGATGGTACTGTCTGATGATTTCTGAAGGCGGAACACACGAAGACCACATGATCACCATGGCTCGATCTCGGAACGTCTGGGGCCCTTACGAAGCATGCCCGGACAATCCAATATTGGTTCCTGCTAGCAGCGATATGTACGTACGTCATACAGGACACTGCGATGCCTTTGAGGATGAAAATGGTCAGTGGTGGGGAGTATGTCTTGGTGTTAGACGGGATAAAGAAGGACGATACAATATGGGCCGAGAGTCTCACCTTACTACTGCAAAGTGGACGGATGATGACTGGCTCCGTCTAGACTCGGTCCAAGGGAAGGTTGACACTTCAAGGCTTGCAAAGACCGATGCAACCCAGAGTCTCACGGCTGTAGAAGGCGTCGATTACCTCTACATCCGGGACGTGGACTTGAACAATTACACGATCAACGGGTCTAATATCCATCTAACTGCTTCCGTCATTGATCTCTCCCATACTCACCAATCACCAACCTTTGTTGGCAAGCGTCAACGGGTGCTCCAAGGCCAAAGCACAGCCACGTTAAACATCGACCCATCGAGCAAGATCGAAGCTGGTATCGCATCATACAAGGATGAGCACCGCTACGTCCGAATCTTTTATTCCCCTTCAGACCGGGCAATCAAATACGAAGCTATCAACAACGCTAAGCAGATCAAAAAGACTTCCACCCACTCTATTGGTCAAGATATAAACAGCTTGCGCTTCCGCATTGAGTATACAGAGAAGGAATATCGGCTGTCTTATGCGCCTGACGACAAGGATTGGCACTCTATTGAGACGCTGGATTTGATGGACATGACAGGACCCGACTTTGTAGGCCCTGTCATCGGCGTCTTTGCTCTGGGTGATGGAGGGAAGGTGGAAATAACCGACTTCAATGTGGAGTAGATGGATAAATTGTGTCGGGATCTAAAACAAAACCATGTGCTTTATACATGGCCTGATATCAGATCAGATGAGCATATCCAATTAGACATGATGCTGAATCAATGGTCTACAAGATAATGTTCTGACTCCTTATCTCCATTCCGCACTTCTTGCTTGCTTCCGCGAATCAACGTTTGTGTCTTTTGCCTAAGATGAGATGCCAAGGAATGAATCTGGCGTAGCGATCAATATTAGGTGTCATATGACTGATTTCCCAAGCTGTTGGTTCTCTCGACTAAAATATCAGGCTAGTAATTTACCCGCTCAATGGCTAATCCCCCGCAACCCTGGCCATCTACCACCCAGCTGAACCACACAAACGCGTCTCTCATTATCCGGCTGTTGTTGGTCCTTGAGCTTGATTTAACAATCTTCTATTAACCGGAAACCCCAGACCCTGTTGATTGGCTAGACGTAAAACCCCACGGGGAGAGTTTTCGCACATCGTAGCTCGGATAATGCTAGTCTTGCGGGGAAACGGGCGCTTTGGGGAGCCTGGGAGTCACCTCGGCAATCAGAGTGACAAATTAATGAGCCGGTCTTGTAATGAGCTTTTGGTGAACCTATCGAGGTTCTTTTCTTTCATGTATTTGACACAGCTGACATATGCATGATCAACAGGGGTGTTAGTGTAATGGGACAAGGCAGGCTAAATGAAGTGGTATCATAACTCTTCATCTTGTTCCAGCGATATAAATATGATCTCCACGTCGATAATTCTATGACACTTTCCTACCAGTTCCTCAGCCCCTGGTGTTTCAATCTTGGTGACTATACCACCCTGATAATCATTTCATCCCGTTTGCGTTCCCATCTCTCAACATGGGTCTTTTTCGACCTCCCAAGCGGACCCAAACGGTCTTGCCCGACAAACCTACCAAGGGCCACTTCTTCTTCGCGGGCAAGGAATTCCAGCGCCTGAAATGGTGGAAGAGACGTAACATGCGCACTCTGTATTTCTACATTGTTATTCTGATTCTAACAAACACCGCCAATGGCTTCGATGGTATGTCTCACTCCGTCAAGTATCCAGACTTTTACTAATGGCTTAGGTTCCATGATGAACGGTCTTCAGACCTTATCTTATTGGCAGGAATATTTCAACCATCCTCGAGGTTCCGTCCTTGGTCTCTTCAACGCTTCTATGAGTCTTGGCTCCCTCATTGGTCTTTTTTGTGTTCCCTACATGATTGATCGCCTCGGCCGAAAGGTGGGTGTAATCATTGGCTGCCTCGTTATGCTTCTCGCCGTCGGTTTGCAGTCTGGTGCTCGCAACTTTGGCATGTTTGTTGCAGCTCGTCTTCTGCTCGGATTCGGCGACTGTATCGTCCTTGGCTCAGCTCCTCTTCTCATCGCAGAAATCGCACACCCTCAAGACCGTGCTATTCTTGTCACCCTCAGCGGCGCCTCTTACCACTCTGGTGCTTTTATCTCCAGTTGGGTCACCTACGGTACTCTCCAGATCAAGAGCGACTGGTCATGGCGACTACCCAGTCTTCTCCAGTCGATTTGCAGTGTCGTCATCCTCGTTGGAATTTTCTGGATGCCAGAGAGTCCGCGTTGGTTGCTCAGCAAGGACCGCCATGATGAGGCGCTCAAAGTGCTTACTCACTACCATGGTGAGGGTGATGTGGATGATGAATTTGTTCAGCTTGAGTTCAGTGAGATCAAGGCTGCCATCGCTCTGGACAAGGAGGTTGGACAGACTGGGTGGGCAGACTTTCTGAAGACGAAGGGCAACCGCAAGAGAATCGGCCTCATCACTGCTCTCGGATTCTTCAGTCAGTGGAGTGGCAATGGTCTGATCTCCTACTACCTCAAGGGTATCATGGATGCTGTGGGTATTACCAAGGCTGAGACCCAGCTTGGTATCAATGCTGGTATGAAGACTCAGGGTTTGATCATCAACACCACATTTGCCTTCTTCATTGATTACTTTGGTCGTCGACCTATCTATCTCACCTCGACCATCGGCACATGCGTCATCTTCAACTTCTGGACCATTGTCTCTGCTCGATATGAGATTGACCCAAACAAGGCTCTGGGATACGCTTTCGTCGCTCTGACCTTTATTTACGGTTTATTCTACGATGTGAAGTAAGTGACGTCCGCTGATTACACCAAATCTTTTATTCATTCTAACATAAAACAGGTCCGGTCTGATGGCCAACTACACCACCGAAATCCTGCCATATGGTCTTCGTGCCAAGGGATTCACTTGGCTAAACTTCTGTGTCACTGCCGCATTGTTCTTCAACCAATACATCAACGGCATCGCACTTGACGCTATGGGTTGGAAGTACTACTGTGTCTATTGTGTTTTCCTTGGATTCGAAGTATACATCATTTACTTCTTCCTTATCGAGACTCGGTACACACCCATGGAAGAAATTGCCCAGTACTTCGATGGTGATGACGCTGTGGATGTTGGAGAGGTTGCTCGTGCAGATATGAAGGACAGAGGAATGCTCGTGGAGGAGGAGAAGGGCCCTCATGCTACCACCATTGAGAGATTGGAAAGCCAGAAGTAGATGGTTTCGCTTTGAACGGTCGACATGAGAGATTGAGCTGATTGGAGGAGTATTTGGTAGTAATGAGAATATGTATATTTGGTTGGAATGCCGATCATGTTTTGTTTCATGTATACTTAACATCATCTGTGCGTTCGTGTCATTAAGGCAAGGCCGAAACAATTCAACAACCGATCAATCAACCTGTTACACGGATCAAATTCAGCGGACACGGCACTTTATAATTCGTCGCATTATGTTTTGTTCATTTCCTGCGCCGTGCATCTAGCTTCAGGCGTTGCGGCGAGCGTTATGACTATAGTATACCTTGTCCCATTGCCAGTATAGCACGAGGTATCAAAATGTATGTACAAGAAATAATGGCTCAAAGTCCATCAACCATATGGGAGCCTCGAAGTACTCCCTAGCTCAATAGGCATCCAGCCTAGAAGTTGGCAGTACCCTTGGTGACTTGGCCACTCTTGAGAGCGACATTCTTAACAGTGACAACCTTGTTGTTCACGCTAGTAACACGGACCCAAGCAGAGTCGCTGGGCAGAGTACCGTCGAGCATCCACATGTTGGGGTCCTTGAGGTAGCAAGACTTCCAGGTCTTTCCACTGTCGCTGCTGACTTGGACAGCCTTGACGCGGTGGGTCATGTTCTCGATGGTAGCGGCGAACCAGTACTTGGAAGCTCCACCGTGCATGTGGACTTGAAGAGGAGTAGAGCGGAGAGGGCACTCGATCCACTTCCACTTGATGCCGTCAACGCCGCCTCCCTTCATGTTGTTGGTAAGCTTGTTCCATGTCGCAGGGGTCATGTCAAGATGGTTCTTGTCGCCTCCAGTCCTGTTGGTGACCTAAGCCCATGGGTTAGCTGTTATTCTTTGTAGTCTTGGAATCACTAGCGACTTACCATAACCTTGATGGTCTTGCTCTTGTAGGTGACCTGGATGCAACCACCACAGTTGGCGCCCTTGTTCCAGATGTCGTCAGAAACACAAGTGCTACCATCGATGCCAGGAGGCAAGTCGTATCCAACGAAGCTGCAAGCACCCTTTTGCCAGCAGTCTTCCTCAGTGCAGCCGTCAGCGTCGCCGTAGCGGGTTCCCAGGCCAGTGAAAACAGGTGAGACAGCCGCGGCGTTGACAACCGTCGAGGTTGCGGCCAGGAGAGTGGCCAGGTACATAGGCAAGCTGGCAAACATTTTGAAGAAGTTGTGTGGTGAAATGAGTGAAGTAGAAATTTAACGAATGAATGAATAGATTGCAGTGAAAAGAATGTGATGTGAATCGTGAAGAGTTGTTGATATTGATGAGAAGCTGTCCTTATATAACGCCAAGTAATCTCGTTTCAGATAAACCCATCATCCTCTCATCTCCAAAGCATGCCATCAGCTAGAACTAGCCCCTGCCCTCCTGTAATACGATAACGTTCTGTGGTCTGTTCTAGACTTCTGACTTCCATGGCCGCGTGTTTTCCGTACCTTGCAACTGCAATCTCCCCACGATGGACTAAACGGCCATCCTTGAATACCCAATCATTGTTTCTTTTCGTGCCGGTTTCCGCGCCAAAGTTCACGCTAATCGTTTCAGAATTCCCAAAGTGGCGGAGACGCTAAATTACAACCGTTGGCAGACCCTTGTTATTCTTGGGCATTCGGGAAGCGCAAAGGAAAAATCAAGGATGAAAAGCCGTCCAATGATCCACAGTTGAGCAGAATTGAGTGTGTCTTATGGTGGGACTGATTCATGCCCTCTAACTCCGCTTGATGTCAAATCTCGTACTAGATGCGTACATAGTATTAGGAGAAGACGAGATGACAGAAATCACGATTGAACAGCAAATTAATTTATCATGGACCATTAGATATCAAAGCTCAGAAATACCAACAAAAATCACTTCTTTTAGTCCATACCACAAGTTGTATCATCGTGAACTCCAAGACTGCAATAGTTATTTATACCTGACCTGGCAAAACTCGCGATTGCTATAAATACCATCCATCCCACCTATAATTAAAAAGACCATTCTCAATCAGAAATAGAAGAACCAATTTCACTCTACTCCTTGTCACATTAATTCACTTTGAAGCGACGACGACCCAGTGACTCAAGCATGAGGCCTCTCGGTAGACGAGAATGGCGACTTACTTCCACCTGGATACTGTGGGAGTTCAGAAACATCATGCATGCCCGGATGCTCAGTAGGAAGTTCAGTCGGCGGTACTTGGGATACAGAGAATACCTGATGAGGAGTGGCGTGTTGTGGGCTCACAGGCTCAGAACCCATCGTCCATGTCCCAGGCCATGTTTGTGGGCTGACTGCGCTGGGTGGACTGGTTACAATCCCCCCGTATGACCCGTAATGGACCTGTGTCATGGCAGATTGGCGTCTAGCCTCGCGACGACGGATAACCCTCTTGCCGATACAGAACCAGACTAGCAGCACAAGTGCAAGTCCTGCTGCACCACCGATGGCGATGCCTACAATGGCGCCGACGGAAAGCTTGGATGTTGAATCGTGAATCGGAGATGGCCTTGTCTTTGGTGGACTAGTCGCCGAGGGGATGGCTCGCGTTGGGGAACGCTCTGCGATTTCTGGCCTGCGACCAAGCAAGTCCTGGAGAGGTTTATTTCCAGTGTCGAATCCACCCTTGGGAGACAAAACCTTGGCACCGCCATCCTTGTTTCCGCCAGTGACGTTATAGACGTCAGCTGGCACGACGTTTTTAGTAACGTCGGGATCGTATAGAGCCCAGTACGTTTCGTTATCGCCCTCATTGTGAAGAGTACCTGTCCAAAAGTTATGCATTCCCCAAGCATGAACTGCACCATCGCACGCGTCTGTGTCGGTATAGGTTCCCCCGATTACGAAAAGCTGTGACATGTGTTTAACCATATTGCAAGAGGCACTGTAGTGGCCATACTCCGGAGGCATCGTAGCGTTTCCTTTGTGATCTGGATAAGCCTTGACCCAAGTAAAGGAAGGTAAGGTCAGGATATAAATGTCGTTGAATGATGTAACATTTACAGCTGGTGGTCCGACGCTAAGACCTCCCCAGAGATAGCTTCGATTGGGTTAGTAGACTTCTCTCGCCGTGAAAGTATAATAAACACAAAGGAAACTTACATATTAAACGTTGATTTGTCAGGCGCCCAAGCAACATCGACGCAGAACTGGCGTCTGTTCTGTGGTATGACTCCGGTTGTTTTCTGAGTCGACCAAGAGTTTCCCACGGTATCAAAGACGAAAACCTCGTCAAAGGGCTGAGGGGCTTCCGTGCCATTCTCATAAGAGTCTACGATGCCTCCAAGGTAGACAAGCATACCAAGAGAATCTCCAGCCGGGATCCAGACCATACCACCTTCAGCTCTTGGATGTTTGTCTGGGCTGGCAGCTTGTTGGAAGTCACCAGAGTCGTAGGAGTATGTGTAGAAGTTGGAGGTCATGGTTCGCCCGCTGCTCCAGCCGCTCATAGAGGCATTGCTTACCCACCCACCAAGATAGTAGCCCATGCCTGTCTCAGAAACGCCAACTCCGGCACCATACGAGGCAACTCTCGGTGGAGGGGCTATGCTGGGACTTCCAAAGTCATCCCATTTGTCGTAGAGGATATCGTAGCTGAGCAAACTGTAGGGCTCTTGTGCGAATCCCTCGTTCCATTCGCCTCCGTAGACATAAAAACGTTTGTTGACCTCGTCTCCCCACAAGACCCCCCCATGGACGGTTGGGATACTTCAGTATGATCGTTAGTATACTTAATGAGACAAGTGAAGAAGTTCCAGAGCCAACATACCTGTCGTTCTTGCTCAGAGTAATGTTGAGATCTGGCCAAAGCTCGTCAGACCTGTCAACGAGGTGATTGAGGTCGTGGTACGCTAACCAATTATCTTGGCAGATAAATCAGCAATGACTGTTTATGTGATTTTGGCACGACATACTGGAGTAGTTTTTCTGTGTTTGTTGAAAATCATCAAAGTTGACCCAACCTCCATCGATGTATAACTTGTCGTCGATGACTGTGGTCTGATGTGCGAAACGGCGGCAAAAGCTGTCCCTGGGGTTCTTTGCTGCAACAAAATCAAGCACCAAGAGTAACAAGATCAACGCCACCATCGACTGCAGCTTTGGGTGATTAAGATACATCTGGTTGAACATGGCATGTCGCGCTCGTGCCATAAAATGCGAAACAGGAACTAGCGAATTGGAAGGTTCATGCCTATATCTTTCAGTTTTGAATGCTGGGGGGTTCTGCAGCTTTGTAACTCACTCTTTTTGCTTCTCGCGTCGCAGAACGGCAGTGAGCGCTGATCATGGGGCCACCCACATTCAGGTCAATAGTCTAGAGCCCTGTTGGACGCAAGCCTCACCAGATCTACCTGATTCTAGACCAGTGGTCGCTGGTTGTATTCAATGTGCCTAACAAGGCTGAGATACTGAAGTCATTGAGACTTTGCCACTGGCACAGGCTACAAATTCTATTGCCCAGACAAAGTCGAGGCCTTTCAAATAAGAGAACCTGGTTCAACTTTATCAAAAAAAGAATAACTGCCCATCTTTTATCATCAGCTGATACGTGCCATCACCTTTCCCGGTTGCAAACGATGCGAATGGGAATCCAGATGGTATCTTCAGTATTAGCAACCCTCCGTCTCATAACGGGAGTAGCCTACTCCGAGTATCAGCCCTGAGTACCACAAGCTTCCAGCCTCCGTTTCGGGACGGAATCTCCTGTCATCCTAGAGCCACTCGATTTGATCAGCCGCATTCGATACGCCAGAATTACGCCACGGCTCGGGAGAAATCGATAAGTACGTTACACTTATAACAGCATAGCCAATAAGCACAGAACACGAACACTGTCGTTAGGGCTGATCGGGAAGATTGCCGTACGATTTCGATAGTCTTTTCAGCCGCTCAGCCGCTGCCCTCAGCTAGACATGGGCTAATATAGATTTGAGTGGACCTAGACATATTCTCAAAGCCTCCAGATCATGATGTTTTGCTCAACGGCGAGGAAAACCTGCCGGAATTTCAGTAGCTTATTTACTGTGTTACAACAAGGCGTTATTTCGGGGCGAAAGTATCTAGTCTACTCATCAGCACTAATACGTTACTCGATAAATTTGTGGCAGATCCTGTCTCAAGTGTCGTTGCTCAAGATTCACTCCGCCTTCCTTTTTTCGCGGTTGTCCTAGTTGCTATAGGGGTAAAGAGACATGTGGCGACTCAGATTCCAACGTCGACATCAAGACAACGTCAAGCCTCATATAGTATTTCAGCTCGATTTCTCATGTCCTTCCTTGGAAGCATCGAAGTCACTGAGGAGGAAGATGAAAAGCTATGCTGGTAGCTTTTCCGCAAATCGGACCTTGAGTATGATATCGCAAGTGTTAGTGTTAGGCTTTTTAGACATTTGTGCTGAGCGGTTTTGGCGAAATAACAGTCGTCAAACAGAGGGTAAATTGGCAGATATAATAGGGGCTAGGTCTCATTTTCGAACGGACCAGGTGTCGAATCAATAAGCACTCTTGTATTATACGATTTCCATATGGTCTTAATATCTGTAAATTTCTCGTTGACCTATATCCTAAAATCTCCATGTTGGTAGAGTATTGCGCATTAGCCTAGCCAATATTAGTTTTTTTTTTCGTTTCGCTATATTTCTTCAGTATAATCGTTAGTATACACAAGAGAACTTGAGGCTCACGTATTCGGGTGGTGATTTAGTCATCCCTTCGAGGGTTAATACGGATGTCCTACTGATAGGGTTAGGCCAAGTCAAAGTAACCACAGTATTCCTCAAAACTGACATATACTTTGGATCCTACCATATCTATCGGTATACCAACTTGGATAGTCTCAATATCCGCAGAATCACTACAGGCATATCAAGTCATAGAAGGATACCTGCTTCTGGAAATGTAGAAATAGCGCATATATATAGCAAGTCTAATAAAAGTATGCCTAAGGTAGAATCAGATGCGAATATAAGGTTGTGAATTATTGAAATAGGTGACCCTGGAAGCCATAAGACTATCTATAATTAGATACGCCTTTATGAACTAAGCGCACCCTCACGATGCCATTTTACAGGCTTTGCTTGAAAAAGCGAGTCAGTCTGTCAAAGGGGATGAGCTCTGCACGATCGTAGAGATCAACGTGGCCAGCGCCAGGGACCCAGATCAGCTCCTTAGGCTCAGCAGCAAGCCTATAGGCCTCCTCACTGAATTCACGCGAGTGGGCCTGGTCACCGGAGACGAAAAGCAGGGGTCTAGGCGCGATAGTGTCGATATCGTTGAAGGGGTAAAAGTTAAGGAACTTGACTTGGCTCGAACGCGTCGGGTGAGTCGTGGTGTTAGGTAAAGCACCTGGGGGTGTGATCTCACCGCGAGTGGTGCGGTAAAAGTCGTAGAACTCTTGCTGAATAGCATCTGTAGCGTCCTCGCGCCTGTCCACAGTGCCACCGATCAACTCGGGCTCCGCGCCCTCGGACTCGTTCCAGCGCTGTGCGGCGGCGGCGTTGATGAGCTCCTTGCGCTGGGCCAGGGTCTGCGATCTTCGGAGGCCGTTACGGGTGACGGCGCCCATGTCGTACATGCTCGCAGTAGCAATAGCCTTGAGGCGGGAATCGATCTTTGCAGCGCTGATGATAAAAGAGCCGCTACCGCAGATACCAACACCACCGATGCGTTCACGGTCGACAAATTCCTGTAGGCCGAGGTAGTCGACTGCGGCGCTGAACGCCTCTGCGTAGTATTCGGCCGAAACGGCGTTGCAGGGTTCACCATCACTACCGCCCCAGTGGGGGAGGTCGATAGAGATGGTGATGAAACCCTGCTCGGCAAGTTTGGTGGCATAAAGATTGGCGCTCTGCTCCTTGACGGCACCCATGGGGTGGCCGACGACGATGGCAGGAGTCTCAACACTGCGGCTTAGGTTGCGTGGGTAGAAGAGGTTGCCCGCCACGTTGGTGCGATACTGGGTAGGGAAAGTGATAGGCTGGATCTGAACGCTCTCGCTACGGTAGAAGTTGTCGGCTCCAAACGACAGATTCTGGGCCGTGGCGGCCATGGCGTTAACGAGCGTCATGATGCCGAGGACGGCAGTGCGGCGTCCATACATTTTGATGGCGCTATGCTATTGCTGTTCGTATTGGCTGAACAAAAAATGATTGACTTGTAAGAGCAGATGTAGTGAACATGGTGAAACGTCGCTATTGAGGGCGGTTGGTCAGCAAACTTATAGCCACCGCGATTCTGTTGGTCTAAGTCATGGTTATCATGCAAAATAGAGGCTATGCTCTATAGGACCGATGCCACGCGTCCATCAATGCCCTCTAGCATGAAGACGTCACTATGCCAAGATGTATGATTATGGACGGTTGAGTCGAAGTTGGGCCATTTCGTTGCCAAGGACAAGGGATAAAGGGCAAATGACAGCAAAGGCCCCCAGTCCAGATGTACCGGCATTTAGAATAAGGTTGTTCACTAATGCAGCCTGCTGATAAACTTGTGGAGCTGACTCAAATACCGAATACTTAGTATAGATTAGCAGTCAGCAGGCTGCATATCTCCGGTACCTAGTCAGGAGTCTATCACTGATACAGGGGGTATGTCATCGTTAGACATTTCCGTTCTTCATGGCCTCTACACAAGATGCTCCTGGGATGCCGTGGTGCATTGCCTCTTGGTATTTAGTCCCCTCCTTCTGCCGTACCAAATCTCAAGTCTTATTCTTATTGATAAACGCCTGCCCACCGCTACGATGACACCCTGGGTTATATGGATGCATTTCATTTTACTCTTTTTTTTGTACCAGATACAATGTCAAGGTATGACTCAAGCTATGACCTGATCAAAAGAGTTGCTATATTGATTTCCAATACTGACTTTGTTTTAGCACAACCAACGCGAAATCGAAATATTCGCCAAATTTCAAGCATCGAAGACGTACTATTCTCCATTGACCCGTGGCTAATTCATCAATCCGAGAACTTTAAACCCGACTTCAGACTCTCTCTCGATGTAAAGCGCATACGACTTGATATGCGGCCGATCGAGAGGGTTGATCCCACCCCAAAAAACCTACAGCTTGAGCCAGATGGAGTAAATGAGATGCTTGATAATTGGAGAAGTTCAATACTACTGGAAGATGAGGGAACCATGTTCTTCGAAGGCGTTGCTCTTCTCTTTAACAGAGATTCTCATGAATGGGATGAAGCTGGCCGGGGACGAATCGCGATCCGATGTCCACAACCTTACTTGTTTGAAGGCTTCTTTACCTTGAACGATTATGACTACTATGTCACACCGAGTGATGAGTATCTCAGAAAACGAAAACACGGGGATCCTTTGGTACCTACATCAGGTTCTACGCATATGGTCGTTTGGCGATAAGCAGGTGTAGTCCAAGATAGTTCATAGCGTCACTTCTGATATAAATGACTCATAGAAAGGTGTCATCAACAGCTAGATTTCCCAAAATAGAGCATGCCAGAGAGGATTTAACGAGCCTTGAATTCTCTATCTCATTGAGGGGAAACGGTGCGCTGTTTTGGTTAACTGAGCAGCCTTGCACGTGACCCACGATGTGGTCAATCACGGCGCCGCTTTTGCTGACAACCCATTTTGATTAGCTCTAGACCCCTGTCGTGACCTGGTTAGAGGCTTGTGGCACTTAAGGAGGTAGCCGGTGTCTGAGTTAGTCTAAACATATGATATGAAGAGGACCAAAGGGCGGTAGATGCCCCATGAAATTGAAAATGTGGTGGCGCTTCTGGCACCTCTGAGGTTAGTGTCGCTTGGCAGTCCACTCGGATTGTTGACCAACCCGAACCTCCGAATTATTGATTAACCCGAACCGCCGAAAAAGCCAGTATAAAGCAATACTACGCCCCTTTGCCCTTTAGAGCTTTGTGACCTTCTGTACAGACTAATTTTTGTTTTCTTATATCAAGACCCATCAAAAACCTAAACATGACTTCATCAAAGCAGTCAGGTTTCCCAGCGTCCGCACCGCTGTCGCCATCCCTCGTAACCGCTACTAAGGTTCTCTCAATCGTTCGGATCGCTACGGGCGGAGCCTGTTTTTTCGCACCACAGCTCACATGTTCGCTACATGGTTATGATGTGCCCGCTCCATACGCGCTGCTGGTGCGTATGATGGGTGCCCGTGAAGCTATAAACGGAGCCCTCTTGTTTACTGCACCAGATGGGAAGGAGAGTGATGGAGGGAGCAGGTTAGTCCGTTCATGCAGTTGTGGATAAGAGGATCAATGAGCATCCAGTTAGAAGCTGACACAGTTGTAGAAATATTAGGAGGGCCCTGTGGGTTGGAATCGTGGCGGATTCAATGGATATCTGCAGTGTACTCTACGGATTTGCTATGGGAGAGGTTGGGACGTCCACGGCTGGGATCTTAGGCACAGCTGCCGCAGGAGCAATTACCATGGCCGCATTAATGCTCCGAGCATTACGACCCAGCATAGCTCTATAATTATTACAACCCTTAGAGTAATAGGAAACGTCAGCAGACAGTCTGTCGCTTGGCTGTATCTCTTAAGCGACTCACTCTATTGAGTTCAGAAAGAGTAGCTTATTCATCTGGCGATAACTTCAAAGCCTCTTTCTTCTTTTCTTCACCTAGCTCTGTCTTAGTCAGCTCTCCACTTGCAGCGGCATGGAAGCAGTCTCCACCATCGAAGCGAGAATAGTTCCAATTGTGTAGTAGGTCTGTAGCGTGCATGTGGGCATCAACACCATCGTCGCGACTAAGTAGAATAGCCTCAAGACGCTTCAATGCTGCTTCAATTCTTCCGGTCTCTCCACCTTTGATACCCTCATGAGCGCCTGCGTAGGTCATGATCGCGTCCATGGACGTTGTCCCAATGGCTACTGGCTGAGCTTCTGCTAGGACCTTGGCAAATTTGTCTGCAAGTATGTTCTTGGGAGCTGAGTTGAGATCCCACGCAATGCCATACATTGCTCCATGACATATGCTCCTTGTCATTCCCGCATTGACAAACTAATCTGCGATCTCTTTCGGGTAAGACGGCGTGGGATCGGCTTCACCTTGAAAACCCTTGATCTTCATGTTCAGCTGACTAAATCGTCCTCGACGTGTCTTGCTGCCCTGTCTGATAATATCATCGGCTTCTTTCTAGTTCCATCCGATGTCATAATAACTTGCTTGGACGTTTGTGGTATACAATGGTGCGTTTGTCGCCCTATCCTCCCCATAATGGAAGTTGTCAACGATCGAGAAGACATTGGAACAATAAGGTTAGAAATCTGGAAACAGCTCATTCGAAGATGACATCAAACGAATATCAACTCTCTTCTTTGTATCAGATTCAGTTGTAGTCACTGTTTCCGTCCATTCTGATACCGGGATCTTTTCACCGATAGAGATCTCTGCCTGCTTCTCAAGAACACTTCCCTTGGCATTCTGAGAAGAAGCATCCACAAAAGGCGCAACATTAACCTGCAAGTCTGTGCCATCGGGCAAGATATCCTCAGGTTTCTTGAGTCTCCCTTTACTATCCCTGGGTCCATCAATTGTTCGACATCGGTCACTCTCAACGACCCAAGCTGTGAGAGGTTACAATGAAGCCCTTGCTGCTGCGGGCTGGACTTTGGTCATGTCGTCAATATGTCGCACGGCAAGCCATCGCGAAGGCGCCTGAGGAAATTTTGGTAAACTTTCAGAGGTGTCATCTTTCTCCTCTGCATCGGCCACTCGCTTCTGTAGATACGCGGGATGGTCCAATGAAGGTATACACCTCTGCGATTCTCATGACGCTTTCCTGTCCGCAAATCTGTGATGCGAGAATTCACATCAGCTCACGAAACACTGTGAAGATCTTCATTGTAACTAATATCGGGTTGAAGGTAGTAATTGTCGAGGCGGAGAAAAGTGTAGTTTGGTGGGTGATTGGTGCGATCTTGGCTTTGAGAGGACCGCCTTCACAAACGGGATCGTTCAGAATGAAAGCATCGACCTTGATCGGGATAAGGACGTTCTGGTCTGCCGCTGACATGGTGAAATTGAAGACTTAATTGATAGGGTATATCTTATTCTCAAATAGGCCAGGTATTACATCAGTAAGCAACATTGTATTAAAGGATCTTTATATAGTTATAGTCTCTGGGAATTTCTCGTTAATCTATATCTTAAAATCTTCATATTCTTAATATATTGCGCCTTAGAATAGCTAATATTGTTTCTTCCCTTTTCGCTCTATTTCTTCATGTTCCTATTGAGCTCCAAATTCACGAATGCAAAGTAAAGAATGACCTTTCGGAGAAGCAGGTCCTGGATCGACATCAGGTGGTCTGCAATCAAGCCGTCGTAGAAAAAGCTTGGCTAATATGACCCGAGGCACTTCTGATAAATATTTTGAACTCCAATTACTGGGTGATGGACGTCTTATCCACAGACCCCATAACGTTATATCTTATCTAACCTGATTACCGAAGGTTAATCGGCTGAAACAAGGATCCATTGGCGAGCGAATGGTAGCCTTTAATATTGATAAACTAGTTCAATGTTACTCCCTAAGGCTGCAGCATCTGCAAGGGAAACTACGACGTACTGTTGGTCTCTGATACGAAGAACATGGTCCTGTCTCTTTCAGGTCACAACAATAGCCTGAATTGTGTCGAGTACGCTCTAAAGAGACTCGATGCTATAGAATCATCGGGAAAACAATGCACTATAGTACTGACTTCAAGAGACAGAGGCCAAGGGTCGTAAATTTACATTTCTAACCCAGGCGACAGAGAATCTCACTGTGTAATGTACAGGATACTTGGCCCTTCGAACAAAATGAGCGTTCACTTTCTTTTTTTTCGAAGCTATTGACTGACGTTGAGAATCAACAATAGGGGGAATCACATTCCCGTGCAGTTTAAGCTCTAGTCTTGGGGAGCCGGACCTTGGCTTCCTCTTGTAGACAGCTTCCATGCGGAGGGACTCCTTTCTATGTGGAGCTCCAACGTGACATTGTATGTACAATCTCGTACTGCATGTCAATGGCCAATTACGAGAATTCTGATAATATACTACGCCGCAGATCTGCAGATGAACCCTCGTTGTTCTCCACTCCTATCCTGTTCAGCGGTTGCAGTCGGAGACATTGCCAATACAAGAAAGATATACAAAGAGGAAACTCCTCATTTTTCTCAAAGTTCTTAGCTCTTCCAAACATCGTTTTCTCAACTTGTGGTAAAAGCAAAATGAGCAATACACATGGCGGCTCAGCTAGGCTGCTGCGTGATATCCTCCATATTGTCCAAAATGAACCCAAGATCACCATTGGCGCTATTGTCGTTGGTTTCGTTATCATCTCCATTGTAAACTGTTTCAGAATATGGCATCGCCTTTCTCATGTGCCAGGGCCATTCCTGGGAAGTTTCTCTAGGTTTTGGCTGCTGAGGGGGTCGATAAGGACACATCTACCTGACGAAATGGAAGCTGCTGTTGACAAATACGGTATGGACAACGATACAATGCTTCATGCCCTTGATATATTTGCTAAGTAAATCTACGCAGGATCCCTGGTTCGCGTTGGACCGAACGAGCTGATCACAGACGATGTCAAGCTGATCAAGAAGATTCATTCTGGTCGTTCGACTTATACTAGAGGGCCATGTATGACAAGCCATGGGCTATAGCCGTCAAGAAACATACTGACATTTTCAGGGTTTGAGTCCGTTCGTTTTGAGCCTGGCAAAGATAATCTATTCTCGATGCGGGATGAAGAAGGTCACAAGAAGTTGCGTAACAAAATGGCAGCTGGTGTACGCCTATCTTCTAAAGCTCATAGTTTCACTAGCAAGCTGACTCGTGCCCACAGTACTCTGGAAAAGAAAACCCTTCCTTGGAAGGTTCCGTCGACTCAATCATTGCTAGTTTTATTACGCTCCTCGAAACGAAGTATTTGTCAACAAATGATGTGTACCGTCCAGTGGACTTTGCTCAGAAATCCCAATTCTTCACTCTCGACGTTATCAGCGATCTTGCTTTTGGACAGCCGTTCGGATACTTAACAAAGGACGAAGACGTTTTTGACTTTCTCAAGATTACAAGAGCCTTTTTTCCGTTCACCGTCACCATGGCCAACGTACCCTGGATGATATCTCTGCTTCACTCTCGTCTGTTCAGTGGTCTTCTGCCAAAAGATACTGATAAGATTGGGTTCGGTGCCTTTATCGGGTAGGAACCCTCCCCCTAGAACTACGAGACAAGACTGACTTCGTGAAGTGTTGCTAAGGAAAAGGTTGCAGAGCGATATGCTCCGGGTGCTGCTCCGCATGCGGACATGCTCGGGTCCTTTATTAAAAATGGACTCAGTCAGGAACAGACGTCTCGCGAATCACTGCTGAATGTCGTTGCTGGAAGCGAAACGACGGCCACTACCATTCGCATGATAATGCTATGCATTTTGACTAATCCACTTGCGTACCGACGTCTTCAGCAAGAAATCGATGATGCTGCTCAGGCTGGAACGATCTCGTCACCCATCACCGACGCGGAAGCTCGTAAGCTGCCTTTTCTTCAAGCCACGATCCAAGAAGGTTTAAGGATCAAAGTCCCTGCGGCAGGGCCTCTATTCAAAGAGGTCCCAGAAGAAGGCGATACTATCAACGGTATATTTATACCAGGTGGCACTCAGATCGGAATATCTCCCTTCAGCGTCTACCTTTCTAAGAAGGTTTTTGGTCCGGATGCAGATGTCTTTCGACCCGAGCGCTGGCTAAATGCCGAGCCTGAACGACTCGAGGCAATGGCTGAGAGTGTCGGGCTCGTCTTTTCTAGTGGCAAGTGGCAGTGTCTTGGGAAACCCGTTGCAGTAATGGAATTGAACAAGATTTTTGTCGAGGTAAGTTTCTTATCTAACTCATTAAATCAATCATGTTAGGACTGACATGATTCATAGCTGTTGCGACGATTCGACTTTAGCATCGTCAGACCTGAAAAGCCGCTTGATATTTTCAACGCTGTAAGTAACTGTTCTCTAGTAGCTGAATGTAAACTCACACGATGACCGTTAGGGTGTTTGGATCATTGAGAACTTCAACGTACGCGTAACGCGACGCGAGACTTAGGCTTATCCATGCACAGACAGTCTGGGTTACATAGGCTATTACTTCAGACATATCACAACCACTGTTATTGGCTAGCATAAGTGTCAGCAACAGGGTTAGGGGTTTGGGCAAGCTAACCTACAAGTCGGCTTTTTGAGATGTCTTTGGTTTAGGTTGGAAGAATGGGATGTGGACTGCTGAGCAGATATATCTCACAGTGATTTTGTATTATGCGAGGTGAAGGTTGCGTTTGGGCCCTACTTTATATGACTCTCGATACAGGGCAACCATTCTTTTTAAACATTGTACCGACCACCAAAAATAACCACTATTATTCATGCAAATTTTCATGCTGTTCCATTCCAGTCGGAATTAGTAGATAAGTAGGAATAGCTTTAAATTCCGATCTGAAGGTGTAGTTCTAACTGCATTGTTTTTGCTTAACTAAAAGCTTAACAGTACGCGATGAGACATCACTCGTTCGAAACACCACTCAGTCCCCAGTGCAAAAGTTTCACTTGAAAGCTACTCATTCTCATTTTATTTACAGCTTTGGCTTTCATCTGTAATCTGATACTTCCATTGAGACATGGCGCTATTCTAAAGACCTCGGTGTATATTCATTGTCGACTTATGTTCGATAGTTACAGGCATTCTCATTGCCGTATACCACGTGATTATCCCATGGTCCAGAAGACAGATTCAGATGATCCTCATTTTCTCCGCTAGTCAATAGTGGCTATTGGGCAAGAATTACATGGTTCTGAGAGCTGTGACAGGGCTTGTCTTTTCCAGTTTAAATTCCGGTCACCTTCCAATGTTCCTAGCCAGTATCTACCTCAAGCCTCCGCTAAAGCATGCCGTCTTCCACCAATCTGCTTTTTATGCAATATTCGAATGGCAAAAGCAGTTCCGATCAATGCAACTGCCATGGCCACCATAGTAGGATACCCTTTGGGATAGCTCGGCGCCTCAACTTGTTGCCATATAATTAATGGCAACCAAGCTTGGAAAACATAAGCCATTTGATTCATCGCGCCTGTAACAAGGGCCCTTTCTTCATTATCGTCGCTGCAGATTTCATGCGCCCAAGCAAATGTCAAACCGCTGATACCGCCGCCAAATCCACATAGCATGAAGCATACCCATGTGAAGGCGGTAGGAACCTTCCATACTGTGAGTCCGACGTACGCTATAATCTTTACCAAACCTGAAAAGACAATAGCTGGCCAGCGGGCACCACGGAATAGACTATCCGACGTCCACGCATAAATGAGTGTTGTGACGACGCTGATGACGTCGACAATTGTTGGGTAAAGATTAACATCCCTGATCGTATACCCTTGGGATTTCAGCCACAGGGGAAACGCAGGCTGTGAGCTACCCCCGTTGCCATTGTTGAACAATATATATAGCAACACTAGGGCGTAGATATGCCAGCTGCTGAAAATCTTCTTGAACTTGGCTTTTGTGTATGGTGCCCTCTTCGCTCTGCCTTCGAGTTCCATACGTCGTTTCGCGATCGCAATTTCCTCTGGAGTAAAGTACCACGCCTTGGTGATCTCAGGCACGTCTGGCAGAAAGAAAAAACCGGAGATGGCAATAGGTAGAGATACAACGGTGTTGGTGATAAACAGCCACTGCCATCCGTGGTATCCGTGCACGCCGTCTAGGTTGTGCGAGCCGGCCATCAAGTAGCCCGAGACCATGGATCCAACGTTGCCCATGGCATGGAAGAGGCATGAACGCTTAGCAAGTTCATCCTTGCGGTACCATGAACCAACGATGTATTGCATGCCGGGATAGAAGGTGCTCTCGGCAAGTCCGATAAAGAAGCGAAGGACATAGAGCTGCGTGGGGTTTGTGCACTTGATGAGGAGAATGGTGAGGACAGACCATGTTACCTGGGTTTTTTATCAGTTTTTGTGGTTATATGTGGTTGGAAAGGCGTACCTCGCATGCGGGAATCCAGATGCTTGGTCGAATCCGCGTTAGTAGCATGTTACTAAGTGACTGTCAGTAAGTGCGCATGGTTATGAAGAGCGGAAAGAATCTTACCTTGGTATTTCACCGATAACATATCCAATAGTCCAACATGTCTGCATATAATTCAACTCGTTCCCAAAGAGACCCATATCCTCCTTCATCCCAGAGACAAAGGCATTGTTGATGTTGACCTATCCTGTTAGAACCAGCACAATCTTTAGCGCTGAGTGCAAACCTACCTGATCCAGATACTTAATGAAGTAACCTAGTGAAGCCAGGGTCATAAGAGCGAGATCAAGCTTGAAGAGAAATCTGCGTTCCTCAGGGGATTTGTCGAAGGTGTCCCAAAGATACGACTTCCAGCTCCTCTTGGGTGTCTCTTGCAGCACGGCCAGAGCTGATGTCTCTGAGTCGGACGAGATCGCTTGGCCGTTTGCATCTCTAACCCTTTCGGTCGAGAGTTGCTTTGGGTTCTCCGCCATTCTGAGTTGGTTATATGAGAAAACGATACAAGGGACTATTGCATCTGTTCGATGGATCTCATGCTTCTTTTAAGCATGTAGATATGCGGGTACTTTATCGGAGCGAACAATTACGTTCTTCCCGTTGTAGCTGCGTGATGTTCTAAATAGAGAAATAACATCGGATAGAAGCCGCTCTACTACCCAGAACTGCTGGTAAACAGGTCTGTATCAGAGTAGTATCATGTCAGATAGCCAATCAGAGTTCCATCGCCACACAGCTCATTCTACACACAAATGGCGTCAAAGGCTCTCCTTATCTATATCTAACTAAAATTACTTAGATCAACATTAGCAAACCCGATTGCATAGTTTATTCACCGGCATTAGCACAAGGTTATAGGCCAAGACGGCTTCTGGTTGGTGGACTGTGTTGACGTGACTGGAACCCAGTATGCTGTGCTTGGCCTTGTCTAGCATCAGGGTATCATTAGGGATATTAGTGTGGCAGTCTAAATTCACTCCAGGCGAAGAAAATGATGGTGAGTGTGCATATAATCCTTTTTGCGAGTCATTCTATCCTGTCGCAGTGTGTACTCAATTGATTACATGACTCGACCCGTCAGCATCATTCCTGTGCATGTGCTATAGAAATTCACAACTTCTGAAGTGTTTTGAATCACAGATCAAAGAAAGAACAAACCACATAAGCATGGCAATAAAATAGAAAACGGCGAATGATTACAGGGGTTGAATGACAGGGTGACAATGTGAACAAACAGATGGCAAATACTTGAAACCTCGACTCAATCACAACATACCAAGTAGCGCAATGGGTTCGATAGTGAAACTCTTGAATAAAACAATAGCTCATGTCTCTGACAGCACCAATTCATAATGGATTGCTTTTCTCACCGTGATTTTCAGAGTCGCTGTTGAAATGGGCACTGAGATCCTACCAAGACTCATTCCAGGCATGAATTGCGACATAGCACGTCACTTTACCCCGGCTACCCAGAACATGCAGCACTATTACAAATGCAATGTTTCTCCATCGCCCGACTCTTGGTTTACTTTTTATCAATTCATTCTTTCTCCTCATGTCATATTTACTGTTGCAACATATAATGAGTAGCTAGATTAGCAGCCAAGCTCAATCAGGACGAGTCGAGCTATTTGTGCCTATTGATCTGTGTCTGTATTTCTATTTCTTTTTGTCTCTATGCAACGTTTCAGTGTAACGATACAATTGATAGTTAATGGTCTAATGATGCACAAATGTTATCGTTGCTGTTCGGTCTGAGTCACCATGGAACGGAACAGCGAACGAATCAACAACAAGAGTTTCGTGCGGGGCGTCACTTACTAGAACGCGAAAACACCATCGGCGATTTAAATTGCTTACTCCAGTCCAAACGTTCTTTCGATACAAATTCGCCATTGCATATACATCTCACAGCATTCCTTTCCATCTGAGATACATCATGACAGTATCCAAGGAGGCCTTACTCAAAGATTACGAGTTTGACCCAAGTCTCGTCGAGCGAATAGCCTTCCGCAAAGTCAAACATCTTATTGCCATCGTCGAGCCAGATCCTTCATGGCCCCAACACTTTGCCCTCGCCAAAGCTCGAATTGAAACGGCCCTTGGCGACACAGCCATCTCTATCAACCACGTCGGCTCGACCAGCGTCCCGGGTCTTCCAGCCAAGGGAGTCATCGACATTGACCTTACCGTTCAAGATGTCAACGATGAGGCATCATACGCGCAAGCGCTTGAGAATGCAGGATTCCACTTTCTCGCTAGAGAACCAACGTGGCACGGGCATCGTTTCTTTTGTGACTACGGAGATGTGCCAACGAATTTGCACGTCTGGGGCCCGGATTGTCCCGAAGCGGCGAGGCACAAGATCTTTACGGATTGGTTGAGAAATAATGAGGAGGACCGGAAGCTATATGAAAAGGTCAAGCGGGAAGCGTCTGAGGCAAGCATTGCTGGTGGGGAAGATGTCATGGAGTACAATAAGAGGAAGGAAAACGTCATTCGGGAGATTTTACAGAGAGCTTTCAAGGCTTTGGGCTACCTGTAAGGACTTTTTAGTACTGGGAAGTAGGAGGCTTTTTTTAGAAAGTGACAAGATGATGGAAAGGTCTCGATGTCAAGCGATCTAATGACGCAGGCTATGTACGCGATATCTCTATCTAGGTAGGTAAAATATGGAGAGGCATTCATACATCATAACTATTTAACTATTGATAAAGGGCAGACCACTCCATCGCCCGAAATGCTATCGCAGAGTCCTTTGGCTTTGAAGATAGACGAATGCCTTCTTCCCTGGCCCATCATGAATCAAGTCGATCCACGGAAGGTCTTCTGCCAATATCATGTCTCGCACAATCTCCCAAGTCAAATCGGAACTCACAAGCTCACCCCAAAGGTCTCCAACAAAAGGACTCGACATCTCAACCGCTGAGAAACAACCCATCAACAACACCCAGATAGTGAATGTCCTGTAATTCTCGTTCTGTTCTTGCATCATTATGTAGCTCATTTCAAGCCGTCTCTGAAGCACTGGTAGTTGTGGTCTCTGTACAGGGTTTTGAGAAAGGGTGGTAAGAAAGGCGAGCATCCCAAGTCGCAGTGCTTCATCTATATCAGTGCAATTGTTATTCGGATGAAGCAACTGCGTCTGAATGTTGCTGATCTGGGACTGGAAGTCCGTCCATATCAGATCAGACCTTGTACTTATAGCATTTTTTATATCCCCGACCAGAGCCTGTAAGTGCTGAAAAGATTCGATCACCCGTGGAGAGTTTACGTTGAGTCTCTGCAGAATATCGGACTTTGCAATCGGCGGCATCGGTAATGTCGGATAATCGTTGTATTCCAGTGCAAGATGCAGTGGCCGCCCACAAGCCAACGCCAACCTCAAATCAAACTGCTGAATCTTGAAGAGAAGCTTCGCATCCAGTTCCGTAAAAACATTGTCCCTGATTATAAGCAGTCTCCTAACCCCTTCAAGGTGCGACCCTACGGCTGCAAAGTCGTGCAATGACTCGGCAGCAAATAGTAGTATCAGGATGGTCATCATTGTTGTTGAGGACTGTTGACTTGAAGCTTGATATAGGTCCCGATTCAATGATGAGAGGATAACGCAGAGCAGCTGTTGGGTCCAGGAGGAGAGATGCGCACTGCATCGGAGATCGTCTACGGCGCGCGTGGCGAGGAAGATTGCGCTAAGCAGGGTTCTGTTTTGGTGGAGGAACTGGAAGTCGTCGCTCATCCAGCTTTGGATGATGAGGTTTGTGTCCAGCGGGTAGACTTTTTCAATGATGTTATTGTATTTCATGACTGGCAAATTCAACGTTAGTAATTGATGGTTCTTCGCGGGGTAGTGAGTGCGAATCACCAGTTTGCAGCACTGAGGATGGGAAGAGCGAAGAGTCAAAGCCACAATCGTCAATGCTCATCCTCAATGACGGTTTGAGCAACTGCCTCTTAAGACAGTGATTCTGAAGACTCGAGGTGCATTGAAGTGATAAATCTTGACGACGCCTGGTGAAAGCATCTTTATCTGGCTCTATATTTTCTTGCGGTTGTATTTTTCTGTTTTTTGCCTTTCTTTTCGAACGTCGAGAGTCTTTGCGGACATTGACTCCCTTCATGCATTGACTGCGAATAGCGGCTCGGCTACCAGGTTCTGAAGGGCGACCAGTGCCGTCGACAGCTAGGAACGTGAAACTGCCTCCTACCATGGTCGTGAGTGGTAAAGGCTAAATGGGTAGTGTAGCCTGAGTCTCTAACGCTTGTTGTACCAGAAGAGGAGAGTTGTGGAGTTGCTCCGGATAAGGACTGCAATGTGGCAAAAGACCAATCTCATTGCTGACAGCTGGATTGGGATTAGGACGCAGGAGGAGGTTGGCTCACGATAAGGCCAGGAGCCTGCATTGATCATCGACCAGATTGGTTTCCTAATTAGTCTTAGTCTTTTTAGCTGAATCATGGCTCGGGCTTGAATTCCTCCGACCCCAGTCACTTTTGATCTTGTTCTTATCCAATAAACGCGTGAAGAGTCAACTCGATCTTCAGACTAACCGCGTTTGGATCACATTGTGGTCGTTGGTAGATCTGAATAATCTCATCTCACAAAGAGATACGATTCAATTTACAGCCTCAATCTGCAGATCTAAAGATCTCTTGTCAGATTGGAAGCAGCTGCGTTTATATTGCGGAGTTGCGGAGCACCACGACCAGACTGATGTCCAAAAATGGCTCTAGAACAATTTCACCCATGATGCTATTACAGCCTGTTCAATGGAAGCAAACC
This sequence comes from Fusarium subtropicale, assembly GCA_003670145.1. Classification (NCBI taxonomy): domain Eukaryota; kingdom Fungi; phylum Ascomycota; class Sordariomycetes; order Hypocreales; family Nectriaceae; genus Fusarium; species Fusarium subtropicale. The sequence continues at coordinate 55,223 of QRAA01000124.1, forward strand.
AGTATATAAAAAGTAAGGGAGCTGGATGTCTTGCTTGAACAATGGGATAGACATCATCAACTCGCAATTCAATTTTATAATTTATCTACTCAGATTATCGCAATGGTAGCCAAAATATCCGCATTCACCAGCGCCTCTTCCAGGCTTCCTGCACTTACCCTATCGTCTGGCCGTCTTCTCGTCACCTCTCAATTCACCAAACCACAACTTCCCCAAAAAAGCCTCGATCTCTTTGGTCAAACTGCGATTATAACTGGGGCTAACAACGGCATCGGGTTAGCTTGCGCCAAGCTTCTTCTCCAGCAGGGATTGAGCCATCTTGTCATCGCAGTTCGCTCAGAAGCAAAAGGTCACGAGGCGGCTCAACATCTGAGACATGTCACCTCGGTTGCCAAGATCGAAGTCTGGGGACTTGATATGGGGAGTTACATCTCCATTGACACGTTTGTAAAGCGTTGCGAAACGCTCCAGCGTCTTGACTATGCCATTCTAAATGCGGGCATGGGCAACGCCAGTCTCCGAATTAACGAGTCCACCGGCCATGAAGAGACTATGCAGGTCAACTTCTTGTCCACCATGTATCTATCAGTTCTTCTGCTACCGCTGCTGAAACAAAAATCACTGTCATCAAACCCGGGACGACTCACTGTGGTCAACTCAGGAATGTCTATGCATTGTGAATTACCTGAGGCAAAGTCAGACCCATTGATCCCCGCTTTCGACGCGAAGGCCTCCTTTGATGGAATGTCTCACTACGCGAAGTCGAAACTCCTCGGACAGCTCTTTATCGATAAGCTAGCGCGTCACGTCGACCCCCAAGACGTCATCATCAACTGTGTAGACCCGGGACTAACCAAGGGCACTGGCCTCATGGACAAGTCTCCGATAGCGATGAAAGTTTTCATGACTATCATGATGAGGTTCCTCGGGCGAACCCAAGAACAAGCTGCTTCAACCTACATTGATGCTGCCATCGTCAAGGGAGAAGAAACCCATGGGTCGTATTTGATGGACTGGCGAATTTACCCGTGAGTTGTTATTATCCTAAGCCTTTCAGATGCAAACTAATAACAATTTAGGTTCGGAAAATACTATTATAGTGCAGAGCGGCAGGAGGTCCAGGACCGGCTATGGGAGGAAATGATGAATGAGTTTAAGTTTGCAAGCATGGAGGGTATCATTGACTCGATGGGTAGAGGAGATTAAGGTCGTATCCAAGGGATAGAGGCACCATGTACTTTGTTGAAGAAGAGAACCTTAATATTTCTTGTTTTGCTTTAGGCTTCACAACCTTTCTTACCAGTCCTGGCAACCTGGATGAAGAGAGATAGCGAGAGCAATTGATTGATAACAACGCGGAATTGATGGTGCCTACCCTGTGCGATGGGCACCACTTGGAATCTAGACTAGTCAAGATGCTCAATCAAACTGTGGGTTTCAAGCCAAGACGGTATCGGCAGCCTCTTAATGCACAACACCAGACGATATGCGACGCAACTCCCCTGGAATCACGGACCAATTGCACCTTTCGAGCAACCCTTTCTAAAAGTCCCTTCGGCATTCGATCCCCAAACTCCCAAGTTGCAGGGATCAAACCGCGAACCCCTGCAGTTCCCCTGAATGCCAAGGACCGAGACTTGGAGAGGCCTCGCTGCAATTGGTGCGAGCCCCTGCTCCATCTATTCCGATCTTCGCTGCGCTTGGCTCGAAGAGGGAGGTTTGCGATAGTGAACGACTGGGGAATCAGAGCATATTCAGGAACTTATGAATACTGCATGGGAACTTCTGCTCTATCAAATGGCGTATGCGCTGGATCTGGCAACTCGTCCCATGTGATGCTGTGAGTTTAATCATGATAGCGACCTGCCGTATCTATCATTTCCAGCATGTGTCGTACCTAGAGTTGTAATATATAATGTATTTTCCAGACCTTGTTCATACAGGCCAAGCTCTGCTCTTCAACCACACTCTCTCTTGAATCCCAGGCCACATTCGTTATTGGCTCTTTCAATCTTTGTCTTGTCGCTCTTTCAATCAAGCAAAACTCATTCTTTTTTTCTACTAGTCATGGTTCGTTTCGGACTATCGGCTTTGCTTTTCGCAGGGCTGTCACTCGCTCAGGATGAGCTGTCTCAGCCCCCGCAGCCCGAACAGGGTACTGTTGCCCACCTGCCTGGTGCTTATATCTTCGAGTTTGAGGAGAGCCAGGATACCTCTGTCTTTTACGACAAGACGGAAAGCCAGTCCACCACCCGTGTCAAGTTCGACTACGACCTCTTCAAGGGCGTTTCAGTCCAATTTGACGATGTTGCATCTGCTGAGGAACTCGCTGCCAAGATGGCTGCTCTCCCAGTCGTCAAGAATGTCTGGCCTGTCAAGGTTTACGGAATCCCTACACCTCGCGTGGAGTGGGTCGCTGAGCCGGGAATGAAGGCTCCTCTTTCCAAGAGAGCTGTCAATGATACCTCTGATACTTTCTCGCCTCATGTCATGACTCAGGTCGACAAGTTGCGCAAGAAGGGAATCACTGGACATGGAATCAAGGTTGCTGTCATTGACACTGGTATCGACTACAAGCATCCAGCCCTAGGTGGTTGTTTCGGCCCCGACTGTCTCGTGTCTTTCGGCACAGATCTGGTTGGCGATGCCTACGATGGTTTCAACGCCGTCCACCCCGATGACGACCCTATGGATTGCGGCGGCCATGGTACTCACGTTGCAGGAATCATTGCTGCCCAAACCAACCCTTTCGGCTTCACAGGTGCCGCCCCCGGAGTCACTCTTGGTGCGTACCGAGTCTTTGGCTGTTCCGGTGAGGCCGGCAATGATGTTCTCATCGCTGCGTACAACCAAGCTTACCAAGATGGCGCCGATATCATCACTGCCTCCATCGGAGGTCCTAGCGGTTGGTCAGAGGAGCCTTGGGCCGTTGCCGTCTCTCGCATCGTCGAGAAGGGTGTGCCATGCCCCGTGTCTGCTGGTAACTCTGGCGATGTCGGCATGTTTTACGCGAGTACTGCGGCCAACGGTAACAAGGTCATGGCCATTGCCTCCTACGATAACAGCGAGTACATCTCGCTTCTCAAGCAGCACCACTACACCGTTGACGGAAGCGACACCAAGATTGGCTTTGGCATGACTGCTGGCACTCCCGCTGCTTGGGACGATGTCAAGCTTCCTATCTGGGCTCCTAGTCTGGACGTCACTGTTGCGGATGGCGGTTGTGACCCTTACCCCGCCGACACACCCGATCTCAGCAAGTTCATTGTCTTGGTGCGTCGAGGAACTTGTACCTTTGTTCAAAAGGCCCAGAACGCTGCCAATGCTGGTGCAAAGTATATCATTGTCTACAACAATGCTGGCGGCGCCAACGAAATCGATGTTTCTGCCGTGAAGAGCATCCTCGCTGCTGGTATGGTCACTTCCAAGGTCGGGGCCAAGTGGATTGGTCTTCTCAAGGAAGGTTCCAAGGTCACACTCGAAATGTCCCCTAGCTCTGACGCAGAGGTCATCATGGAGGAGAGCAAGAACGACAAGACGGGTGGTGCAGTGAGCACTTACTCCTCTTGGGGACCTACTTGGGAGATGGACGTCAAGCCCCAGTTCGGCTCTCCCGGTGGTAACATTCTTTCAACTTATCCTCTCGCCAAGGGTGGCTATGCTGTTCTTTCCGGAACTTCAATGGCTTGCCCCCTCATCGCCGCTACTATTGCTCTCATTGCTGAGGTCCGTGGAACTCTCGACCCCGAGACTATTGAGAACCTTCTTGCATCCACTGCAAACCCTCAGCTCTTCAACGACGGTACAGGATTCTCGGATTACCTGGCCCCCGTACCTCAACAGGGCAGTGGCATGATCCAAGCCTTTGACGCTGCGTACTCGACAGTATTGATGGATGTTTCCAGCTTGTCCTTCAACGACACTGATAACTTCATCAAGGTCCGCAACTTCACCATCCACAACACTGGCAAGACGGAGCTTGATCTCAGTGTCTCTCACATCCCCACCAAGAGTGTCTACACTCTTGACAAGGACAGCATCTATGCTTCTGCCTTCCCCAACGATGTTGCCGATGCTCATGCTGAGCTCAAGTTCAGTGAAGCCAAGCTTTCCGTCGGTGCGGGTGAGAAGGTCACTATTGAGGTTGTCCCTTCTGCCCCTGAAGGTCTCGACGCCAAGCGTCTCGCTCTTTGGTCTGGTTACATCGCCATCAACGGTACCGGAGTATCTCTGTCTCTGCCTTACCAGGGCATGACAGGTTCTCTGCATGATTCTGTTGTCTTGGGATCTGACGATACATGGATCGCCAGATCTAACGACAAGGACAAGCTCACTCCTGTCCCCGCCAACACAACCTTCATCTTGCCCGTCAAGGGCCAGAACGCCACCGATGCCCAGCCTGCCCCCGCTCTGGCCTGGAAGCTTGCGCTCGGCTCCGCCAAGCTCGAAGCGGAGCTTATTCCTGTCGGTGCCAACTCTACCAAGAGTCTCGGTGCGCCTGCTGGATTCCCTGTGCAGTGGAACCCCATGGGTAACGGCAACATTGTGTGGAATGGTAAGCTTGCCGATGGTGGATACGCTCCAGCTGGCAAGTACAAGGTGAAGTACCAGGCCTTGAGGATTTTCGGAAACGAGAAGGTGAAGAGCGACTGGGATCATTCGGAGTCGCCTGTGTTCAGTGTCAAGTACCCTTAGAGTACTGTTGACTAAGGTGTAGGGATGTGTAGATGAGCTCCAGTTTGCGTGGTTGGGTAGTGTTTGGTGTTACATCGGCCTCTTGATAGTCTCCTTATGTCTGATGAGTTATACTCTATAATGAAATAACGTATAGCCTTGTCCTTGCAGCCATATCCTTGTGTTTGTTGAACTACGTGATGGTGGTGATTAATAGTTATGCCAGTTGATAGCAGAAAGTTGGCCTCCCAAGTTTCAGGGCACAAAGATTAGTAGTTGGAGAAGCAAAGTCTAAGGGGAAAAAGCTGACCTACTATCTGTAATTTCGTCTCTTGTGCTTCCAGTGGCCAATTTTCTAATTCCCATAGGATGTGTAAAATTGAATGCTGTGTCTAGTATTACCTCTTCTATGTAAACTCGCTATTATTAACCATGCTACTCTGTAGTATGTGGCTCTATTCCCGCACCCCAACTTTATTGTTCATCGCCAAAGACAACTGCGTGTTCAAATGCCCACTCCCGTATAGCGCTAAAGTTACGACATGTATGTAGGGTACTGAAATCCGGCCAGTGTCCCTCGTAGCCCTCGTAGTACCTGAATGGAAAAACGCCAGTGTCGCTCTGACACATAATATTGGTCCTCAAGAACTCAATACAGTGATCTGAATATTGTGTCAGTGCCGTGGATTTACTTGTGGGGTTTTGTAAACGCTTACCCAAATGCCCCCTGAGGTCCTCAGGCTCAACATCAATGTCTCCTCCGGTGTGTGAATAATATTCACTGTGGGTTGCTTGCCTTAGTAGGTTGAGGCAGTGGAGCTGGTGGAACACTTGTATTCCAACACGATAGCCCTTTTGACCTGTCTTGGGGTCCTTGATGGTGAGCGAGGAAGGGTCGAGACCGAGATTGTCGAGTTCGTCGCGCGTTATCATCTGGTCACCAACATCGTATGTGACATGATCCCATGCTTTATCGACGTCGGGGCCAAATCCGATGAACTCGGTCTTTTTTGTTTCTGGTGTGATGTTGTAGCGAACGGTATGGAAGTCTGCTACCTCGGCGGCTGGAGCTGCACGATGTTAGAAACATGCATGACAATGGGCGTTAGGTGTGGGATTCTTACAGTAGGGAAATGTTGGTAGGCTTGAAGCGAAACTGGAATGGATATTGGCGCGCAACACCAATGACGATACAAAGAAGACAAGTGACAACGAGAGTAGTATCCCATGACACACCCATACAAGATATGGATGCTGTAAGAAGCGCCTGTATTGACTTGGAATTCTGATGTGTCTGTCAAAGGGCGAGTCGAGGACCCTTTTCTCGCCTGCACGCAGTTCGTCGTGTTCGGCCAAAGGATGATACAAAGATTCCATAGCTGAGTGTTGTGTTGTTGAGTGAAATAATTAAGTGTGAATGAAGTGTGGTGTCTGTGGGTTGAGCAGTTCAAAGAGCTATTAGTAGAAAGAAGGTCTGAGTATGTCATGCAGGTCATGCAGTAATTTTCGGACCCCCGAGACTCCCACCATGCATATAAAACAACCAAATATCTGTTCCAGTCGCTTGGAATGTGTAAGCGGATATTCGGCCGACATTTGAATCCTTGAAACGCCAAGACGAAACGGTTCGCGAATGGCGCTAAGCCCAGATGCGGTAGTTCAGATGAGCGAATACAACATCTCAAAATAGTGTCCCTGTTGTATGGATTGGGATTCATCCCGATGATGCGGCAATGTCACATTGACCAGGGCTTCTAGTTGGCTGCGCGTTTGACAGTTTCTCTGGGTGCTGGCAGGCTGGCTCTGCAAGGTGGGGGAGGGTTTCATTCTCGGCCAACTTGAAGCATATAGTGTTGTAGGTGTATCAGGGGCAACGCTACGGTTAAGACGGGTTTCGTGAAACAAGCAAAAACAACAGCTGAACTGCCCTTTCCACCAATCAAGGAGTTTTCCATCTGTCGCGGGTTTCGGCCGACATGGCCCTGTCTTGATTGGCCATCTCCGTCACCACCGTTTTCAACCTCCTTGAAGATGACTAGTGAGTATAGAGAGAGTATCATGACGCGCGCTATTGCTATTACTGTCGCATAGGAACAGCCCTCCCAAAGAAGACGGCAACTCGGCATCAGGCCAAAACACTCCAAGTCTTACCTTGGCATTCGTGTTTGAACATGCTGCAAACTGAAGGACCAGGGAGACCATCAACACTCTGGAATAGGAGATGAAAGCGGATGAATAGTCGTCTAAAGGTTGAGATGAAGAGTATAAGACCAAACCCATTGCCCGCCGTAAAGTATTCGTATCATTCACTTCATCTCATTCTCACATTCAACCAAAACATTGCTTGACGCAATTTTCATTACCTTTCTTTCTCAATCTTATATTCGAGGCTAGTCCTACTATTCAATCTTTTTCACTTTTACCTGCCGGTCAGATTTATTCTACTCCTCAAAAACCACTCACTAGTCAACATGTACTTCACCAACGCCTTCATCGCCGCTCTCGCCGCTCAGGCTTTCTCCCGTGATGGTCGCATCAGCTCATCCGGTGCTGGAAAGCTTGCAGTAAGTCGCTTGTTCTTGTTCACTGACCCACTGCTGACAACTTTACAGGCCTTGATGGCTCTTGGTGCTGCTCCAGGAAGCGCCCTTCCCATCTTTACCACTATTGAAGTGCGAGAGGTTAGTCATGAACATGATGCAGCAGTGACTCATTTACTAATACATAAAACAGCCTCATCACCAAGGTGGCCAGGCTAAACAACAGGGCCAGCAAGGCAACCAGGCAGCTCAGGCAAACCAGAACCAAAACGGTAACAACAACAATGCCGCAAACAACGCAGCAGCAAACAATGCGGGATGTAACGCCAAGCGGGATGAGGACGAACTTGTTGCTCGCCACCACCAGGGTGCTCAGGGTGCCCAGGGTGCCCAAGGAGCCAACGCCAATGCCCAGAACAACGCCAATGCCAACAACTGCAACGGCGCCAATGCCAATGCCAACAACAACAACAAGCGTGATCTTGAGACCAGACACCACCAGGGTGGAAAGAACAAGAACGGAGCCAAGGCCAAGGGCAAGAACAACAAGCGAGACCTAGAGACCCGACACCACCAGGGCGGAAAGAACAAGGCCAAGGGTAAGAACAACAAGCGAGAGCTTGAGACCCGACACCATCAGGGTGGAAAGAACAAGAACGGAGCCAAGGCTCAGAACAAGGGCAAGAACAACAAGCGTGACCTTGAGACCAGACATCACCAGGGCGGACAGAACAACAATGCTGCTGCTGCCAACGGAAACGCTGGTAACAACGGAGCCAACGCCAACAACAATGCCCAGAACAATGCCCAGAACAATGCCCAGAACAACGGCAACAATGCCCAGAACAACGGCAACAACGCTCAGAACAACGCTCAGAACAACAACAACGCCAACAACGCTCAGGCCAATGCCCAGAACAACGCTGGCTGCAACGGCAAGCGAGATTTGGAGACTCGCCACCACCAAGGAGGACAGAACAAGGGTGCCAACGCTGCTGCTGCCAATGGCAACGGTTGCAACAACTAAGTGGTTGCAGCTTAGCAGCACTTGCATCCATTCGGGGCCAGCACAGAGCTGCCTAATAAGGCTAAAAGAGTGTGGATTTGCAAGGTTCATGAATAAATCAGGTCGAGAAGAGAAAAGATACTTGAACATAAGTGGCTGGTCCATAAATAGCAATTGATAATATAATAAACCTTGTTTCGGAACAATTTCTTATCTAAACCTTTGTCTCTATTGGCTTGAAGCTATTCCCAGTCCCGCCTTTGAGAGTTTCAGGGTCCAGCACGTGACACCCCCGAGACATGTCATTGAGAACCTCTGCTGTGTTTAACAGTTTGAATATACGAAACCTAAGAGAAACAAGTTTCCCAATAGAACTGCTTGAGCTTATATATAGAACACGTACACTACAAGAGGATGTTTTATCAGTACTGAGTACGTACACCTAGACTTAACCCCCCCATCAAGGCTTATGCAGTGGCTTCGGCTAGAACACAACACACCCATGTCTTTAAGTGGGCTATCAGACCACTTTGAAAACTCATTCAAATAAACTGCTTCACATTTCTGTGTCCTTCAAAATCGATCTCTCTACATAATTTATTTCCTCATCAATTTTCACAAAATGGCCCCCAAGAAACCTGAAGCAGTCATCGACAATGTGGTCGCCTTTGGAAGGGTCCGCAAGAACCTCAAGATGGGATGCGTTGGTCTCCCCAACGTCGGAAAGTCCAGCTTGTTCAATCTTTTGACCGAGCAGAGCGCTGCGGCGGAGAACTATCCCTTCTGCACAATTGAGCCTAACGAAGCGAGATGCGCTGTTCCCGATGCTCGATATGTAAGTTTTACATGTTCAGCACAAGGGAACAAACGACTGATATTATCTAGGACTTTCTCTGCGACTTGTGGAAGCCTCCGTCCATGTACCCAGCTTATCTCCAGGTCACCGATATCGCTGGTTTGATCAAGGGCGCTTCCAAGGGAGAAGGTCTTGGTAACGCTTTCCTGTCACATATCCAAGCTGTCGACGGTATCTTCCACATTGTCCGGTAGGATAAGCTCGCTCACTCTTTTGTAACATGAACTAACGCACATGTCGACAGAGCATTTGATAACGATCAGGTCTTGCACGTTGATGACTCGATCGACCCCGTCCGTGACTTGAGTTAGTTGCACCGAAGCTGGTCTTTTGGTCTACGAGGCTAACCATCGTACTTTTTAGACACCATCCAGAGCGAGCTTTGCATGAAGGATTTGGGTATGTATCTACTCTTGAGGGTATCCGGTGGCTACTAACATTATGTCCCAGACATTCTCGACAAGCAAATCGTTGCTGAGGAAATGATTGTCAAGAAGGCTGGCGGCAAGTACAAGATGCTGCCTCTCTTTTACGAGACCACATCCAAGATTCGAGCAGTGAGTTCTAACCAACCCTTACCTCGGACCTAAGTTCATAGCACATACTAATCCAAAACCTCATGACAGATGTTGGAAGAAGGCAAGCCAGTGCGAGACGGAAGCTGGACCCCCGCCGAGATCGCTCTCATCAACGAAAAGATTCAGCTCATCACCACCAAGCCAGTCATCTACCTCGTCAACCTAACCATGAAGGACTACCTCAGACAAAAGAGCAAGTACCTGCCATCGATAGCAAAGTGGGTTACTGAGCACGGCGGTACCTCGCGAGACATCATTCCTTTCTCCATCGAGTTTGAGGAGAAGCTGCACAGCATGAAGGACGATCCTGATGCCCAGGCCGAGTTCCTCAAGGAGAGCAAGGTCAAGTCAAAGCTGGAAAAGATCATCACTGAGGGTTTTACAAAGCTTGGTCTGCAGTACTACTTCACTGGTATGTCATGTCCACTGCCGAACTTGGCACAAGGTTTGCTAATATGGTTATAGCGGGTGAGAAGGAGATCAGGTGTTGGACAATCCCCCGAGGATGCTTGGCGCCTCAAGCTGCAGGTGCTATTCACAGTGACTTTGAGAGAGGATTCATCAAGGCCGAAGTGGTAGCCTATCAAGACTTTCACGATCTCTGCGAGGGAAACAAGTCGATGGGTCCCATCAAAGCTGCTGGCAAATACCGCCAGGAGGGAAAGTCTTATGTAAGTCAAGTCACACTTGAGTTATCGCAGCAGCTGACTCTTTTATACAGGTTGTACAAGACGGCGACATCGTTCACTTCCAATTCAGTACGTTGATCTCTTTCACAATGAGCTGCCCTGGCTCCCTTTGTTTACATGCGGCTAACAATGGCACAGACGTGTCGAACAAGAAATAGACGAGACCTCATTATGTTTAAAATTTGTGATAGAGTATTGGACGGGATCATGACTTAGTTAACACAACCTCCCTATCTAACAAATGTTCAAGGCTTCTTTGTCAAGATCTTTCCCTTGCTATCGTACCAAATCTTCTTGGCCTTTACTTGACGAAGATAGTCCTTGCCGGATGTCTTGGCATCGTGATAAAATAGCCACCACTGACCCTGGTACTTGACGATACTAGAATGTGTAGTCCAGCCGTCAACCGGCTCGAGAATCCTGCCCTGGTAAGTGTAAGGACCGTAGGGTGTCTTGGAAGTCGCATAGACAAGATAGTGGGTTGTGCCGGTGGAGTAGGTGAGGTAGTAAATCTTGTTGCGCTTGTGGATCCAGGGCCCTTCGAAAAATCGTCGGTCTTCATCTTCAGAGAGGAGCGGCTTGCCAGTCTTGGGATCAAGAATGAGCATGTCGCGAGGCTTCTCTGCCAGAGTATGCATGTCCTTGCTCAGCTTGGCAATCTGGGGGCTCAAAGCAGCAGTGCCGTTTCCGGGCTCAGTGCCAGATTCGTTGTATTTGTTCTTGTTTTGCCATCGTTGGAGCTGACCGCCCATGATACCACCCCATGCCAAGTATGCTCTGTCATCATCGTCGACGAAACTAGCAGGGTCGATGCTGAAAGTGTGAGGGATCCAACTCTTGTCGGGGACGAATGGTCCTCCGGGGGTTGGTGAGACAGCAACACCGATTCTGAAGATATCATCCTTGTCTTTGGCGGGGAAGTAAAGATAGTATTTGCCGTTCTTGTGGGCGGCGTCAGGGGCCCACATCTGTCGAGAGGCCCAGGGAACATCCTCCACTGACAGGGCCGTACCATGATCGACTGGCAGCGAACCGTAGATCTTGTCGATAGAGTAGACATGGTAGTCTTTCATGGCATACTGGCCTCCATCAGGGTCATTTTCAAATCCAGCATCGATGTCATGAGACGGGTAAAGCCAAAGGGTGTCGTTGAAGACATGGGCCGAAGGATCCGCGGTCCATCTGCTGGTGATGAGAGGACAGTCGGTGGCAAGACTTTGACCAACGAAAGAGAGAAGTGGGAACAACAACTTGGACTTCATGATGAAAAAGAACTCAGTAGTATTAAGTGCGTGGAGCTGGCTACTCTACTGGTAATGTTTACAGGCGATCTTTCCATCCTTTTATACTGATTTCGCTTGACGACACTGGAACTGCCGGGTGGGTTCTTCTTGATGTAATTTCGTTAAACTTTGTCAAATCAGCCTGTTCCCCGCAGATCCGTCTTGCGGGGTAGTCCTTGGCAAGATGGGTTGCCCGGATAAAGTACAGGGATGAAGTTCGCGATGGGGACTTATAAAGACGTTGCTAGTGGATGACATAGTCTTGACCAAGACGAACGAGCATCGTATCCCTTTTACCAATTCTCTGGGCGTAAGCTTGATGTGTGATTGTGGTGGATTTGAGGCTAAATGGGTCAAAATATCTGCTAATACGTTGTGAACTAAGTCATTGACTTTGAGAGATCAGCATTGAGGTTGATGGATATGGACTAGGCCGCCCGTTACTACGAATCAGAGACTGGTGCGCTTATAATCGCCTGCTCAGTTACATTCTAGTAAGCGTCAGATAAACACACCTGTCAGCGTTACGACGGAAGAATTGTTGGATAATTTAAATTAAGTTTGTTTAATAATTATAACCCTAAAGAAGTAGCTACCGAGTGTCGTAAATACATGAGCAAAAACGCTGCTATGAAACATTATGCTTCCCCTTCTACCTATATATCCTCCATCACATGTTTTTCATGTTGTTGAGTGGATGCGTGTAATGGCTCGCATCTATAAAGTTTTGTTCCTGCGCATGATGGAACCCAGCGTGTATTCGCTTGACAAGCGTGTCAAGTAGAAGCTGGCGAAGGTCGTTTGCAGGATAATCCTTGTGGAACCAGTGATGACGAATAAACACACCACCACATGTCTTGTCTCCAATATAGGGACTTCCATTTCCGTCCATGCATGGAATCGTGCGTACGTCATCTGTAGAGTTGTAATCATAGCGGACATAATTGGAAAACGCCGCCTGCTCGTGTGCCCAGTCCGTCTTCCATCTTTCGCAGCCCTTGTATTTTGTCTCGGTTGGACATTGGTTCCAGTCGTGGAAGAGGTCTTGAGTTCGGTTACTTTGTCGAGCGACGATGAAACCTGTGTTCATCATGACTTTTCCCTTTGCGTCGCGGTTTCTTGGCGAGTCAGGGTCGTTGGACAGAGCGATGAGGGTCTTGTCTGTTATGTTCCATAGACTCATCAGCCACTCGAAGGGCATCTCTGGATACATGAAAACGGCGTCGGCATCGAGGAATACGACAGTGTCATGAGTCTTGAGAGCTTCCTTGATCATTGGAACCTTGACCCATGTTCCATGGCGGTTGCGATAGTTGGGGGCTCGGATGAACTGGTAGTCATAACCGTGGATCATGGCTAGCGAAGAGACATGTTAGAAAGCTACCATAACCTGCAAGAAGATAGAACATACCGTATAAATAGTGGTTCATCATACCACCTGTTCTGCCTGTCATTTCTTCGGCATTCAAGGCTGACTTGTTCATCATTGCCCCAGCGCCGGTGTCCAAACGGGTATCCACATCCAGGATGAGCAGCTTCTTGCCCAAGGGTGGCCATCGATGGTTGTCTCCGTTGATCTTGTAATTATATCCCTCTTTAGAGACGAATCGCGTGGCGTTGAGATCGTGAATGAAGGGTTTCCACAGGTGGTGCATCAGTTGTGGTGTGTTTTCCGCGAGCTTTGTTGGTAGTGGGGTTGAGAGAGAGGAGCTAGTCGGAGCACAAGTCAGAATTGATTCACCGGTCTTTTCGATTGGCGCACTTACCGGAAAGCCAAGTCACTAGGTGATGGGAAGTAGAACAACCAAGAGTGTACCGCCAGCCCAAAGACGACCAAGATGCCCATAGCAAGTAGGACACCTCTCCGCCTATTGGCGCGAAGTAGAAATAAGTGATCCATGATGAAGTCTGAAGCTACTGGAAGCCTCCAAGTTCCGCACAGCAGATGGCTTTAATCTCAGTAACAGAACCTGCAAGACTCAGACAATACCAGGACGTGAAAGGATAACATTGTCAAATTGTCGGACTGACTATGGTGGGGGCAGTCTAGTAATACGAAAAAGAAACAGCCGGCTGGGTTTCTTATGTTTTGAAGACGGTCAAAAGGATCTGCTGGCGTGACTGACAGCGAGCCGTCGGGGTGTCAGAAAAGGTGGTCGCATGAGGAACAAGAGACGGAATTAACAAGTCAGCTTATGCTACCGAGACCGGCATCTCAGCCTGTTTATTTTTGTACCCCCAAGACTTGGGAGGCCACCTTTTCTGGTATCCATTGGTGAGTAAATTATTGTGGAAAGAACCGAGAGGCTATTCAAAGCATATCTTATCTTTGATTTACGAGGTGGCGCCGTTAAATGTCTCCCAGGGTTGTTTGATTGGGAGAACCGTAAAGCTTGTTGGTTGAGTAGCCACTCAAAGGGGCTAGAAGAGCCACGCCTACACCTTTTGCGTGCCGAAATATCCATGACCCTCTTGCCGTGATCCGGAAGTGTCGGTGTTATGCACCAATTCAGTCAGCTTATCATCCGTCTCGATTGACCATTTCATTTGCTATTCCGTAATGACAGCTGTTGCAGCTAACTATCAGCCGTAACCTGTGGCACTAGGGGCCGATCTGAGACCTATCTAGACTAACTCACCGCCTT